>CAAKHD010008345.1:0-32183 GCA_901007705.1 Fistularia tabacaria
TGATCTCTTTCAGATGACCTCTTCTACACAAGATGTTGTCTATCTGTGTGCTCCAACCTCCGCTCTTATAAGTTACCCTATGTTCCTGTGTTTTCTGGAAAAAAAGTGTTCACTTCAACCATTTCCATCCTTTTTGCAAAGTCTACCACCATCTGTCCCTCTGCATTCCTATCCTGGATACCAAACCTGCCCATCACTTCTTCATCACCTCTATTGCCTGCACCAACATGTCCATTGAAGTCTGCACCAATGACCACATCACTTCATCTAACTCATTCCAGAACTTGTCCTTCTCCTCTAACTCACATCCCACCTGTGGTTCAGAGCCACTAACAACATTGAGCATCAGACCTTCAATTTGTAGTTTCAGGCTCATAAATCTATCTGAGATTCTTTTCACCTCCAGAACATTCCTAACAAACTCCTCCTTCAAGATAACTCCTACTCCATTTCTCTTCCTGTCAGTACCATGATAGAACAACTTAAAACCTTCTCCTAAGCTTCTAGCCTTACTACCTTTCCACCTGGTCTCCTGGACACACAGTATCTCCACCTTCCTTCTCTGCATCATGTCAACCAACTCTACCTTTTCCTGTCATCGTCCCAACATTCAAAGTCCCTCCTCTCAGTTCCAGACTCTTGCCTTTCCTCTTCTCTCTCTGCTTCCGAACACACCTTCCTCCTCTCCTTCTTCCACCCACAGTAGCCCAATTTCCATTGGTACCCTGTAGGTTATCGGCACCAATGGCGGTGGTTGTTAACCCGGGCGTCCACCGATCCGGTATGAAATTTTTAGGTTTGATTCGCATATTTGGTTTGGGCAAATGTTTTACACTCGGGTTTGGGACCGGCTCAGGGAGACACTGGCCTGTTCCGCCCTGAGGCTGCATTCTCTTCTCACAACAAACTAATATCAGTCATGTCAATGAATCAAATGGACCCCCCCTTTACCCAGTCAAGACTGAAAGATGTCCCTTTCCTTTTGTTACTTTCGTGGAAGATATGAGCTGGACTTCAGGATGATGGATTTCAGCGGCACTTCTTCTTCTTGGGTTTTAAGACTAGCTTCACTGGTAAATTATGTTCCGATATCCAGCTCAACTGTATTTTGCAGTAATTATCAGTGTGTTTATTCTGACCCATAAAGATACCAGTACAGTCTTGGAAGCATCATTTTTTCAAGATAAAATCTAAACGCCAAAAAACTGTCATTTTGCAGCTATTTTGTATTATTTAAATTCCACATACATTCTAGTCACTACCATTTCATGAATTTCACTTTCAAACACATAATATTTCTACATCAAAGGTACGAAAGAAAACAAAAACCAAAACAAAAATATATCATTGTATTTGCTTGTCAGATTCCTCTCAGCCATTAGCATGACAGTATATACCATTAGACAGTCCTTATACTGGTGAATTTGGATTTTTGGATGCAACAGGGTCTTACTGTATTCAAAAATTCAAATAACAAATGAACATATGTTCCTCTTGATACACATCACATTTCCAGAAAAACTGTCTTAAAGTGAATTTCTGCCAGAAATATCGATACGTTGGTTTGCTTTTGAAAGTATTCCGGATGAAATGCAATAGGATGTCAAAAAATTGGGACTTCAGTTCACCCAAACAAAAATGCGGAAGCACCTTTAACTTTCTCCCAACACTGACAGGTTTATCTGTCAACTGTGACAAAACAGTTCGATGACACGGTGGTGTTCTAGAAAGCTGGGTTGCCATTGAAATATTGTGGGGAAAGAGTTGAAAACCATCAAAGTGATGATGAAATGTTGATTCGGAAAAAGATTTGATCATTATCAATTGGAGATAAAATGTGTCTGGCCTGAATGCCTGGATAAAGAATTTCCAATATCTCTTTCCTCAGTTTTTGTCTGAAAGCAAATATTTTTCACGAGACTTGTCCAAGACACTTGACTCTTTTTTGATTTCCAGACTCTGTTCCAGTTTTACGTTCTATCTGTAATCAGTTTCATCAACAGTGTCATGACTGGCTACGGGCATTTTGGAAAATATTGGCTTGGAAAGAGTCAAGCTCGATACAGGTGGAAGGGAAGGAGGTACTGGAGGGCTAATAAACACGGTTTTGGGACGCCTGTGTAAAGTTTAATTGCACGAGTATTTAACTCCGTCGGAGAGAGAGAAGGAGAGGGAGATACTATTGAAGAAAAACATCATCATCATCGAATAAGAGGTCACTGAGTCCCCCCCCATCATGCTTTGTTCCCTGCTGTGGTCGAAAGGAACTTGAAGAATCACTGCTGCTTGACCAGAGCTGAACCATAGACTTGACTTGTTCTTAGTTACCATCAATCTCACCACATCCCATCATTCTTCAGGATCCATTGAGCTCAGCCTTGTAGAGTCTCTTCCCATGATTATCTCTCCACATATCTGTAATCCTCCGACTCATATACAGCAGCCAGTTTCCATTATATAACCAACCAGCCGCTGAGTGCAGTGAGCTAACTATCACTGACAGCCTTTCCTGCTGTACTTCCCACTCTCCCTTCATAGGGAGGTTTTCTGCAACTACAGAACAGCACCTGAAAAAAAGTTGAAGATGTGCCCTGATTCTTCATGATTGATCCATTCTGCAAAGTAGGATCACCAAGATCTACAACACATACATAGCATAGATACATAGGCATCGAGTGTATGTGAGTCATTCAACAGTCTGTCTACCTTCAACTTATCAGGGGCCACAAAGACCGGGGACGTGGGAGCACCATGATGAGGGTGAATCCACAGAGATCTACATCATCGTGGTGCTCAATCATCCTTCTGTCCTAATCTTAATAAATTTGTGTAATTTCAGTCATCTGTCCAAAGTGGTGTCTGATTGTGGTTCTAATTTTGATGACGTGCTCTTTAAAGATGAGCTTCGATACGTCATCTAATCTGACATTGGAGAATGTAGCTAAGCCATGCAATGACTTTGTGGACTTCATGAATCCACCCAAAGGGAAACTCTATTCATCACGTGTTCAGAATCAGACTCAGAATCAGCTTTGTCAGCTCTGGTTTTCTGTTACATCTTGTATCCACGTGAAGGACAACAAAAACTGCACAAAAGGACGTAATACACAATTCGTCTTCTTCTATTCCTTTGCTTTTTCCTTCAGGTGTCGCCACAGTGAATCAACCTCCTCCATCAAACCCTGTTCTCTGGATCCTCCTCTCTCACACCAACTACCTTCATGTCTTCTCTCACTACGTCCATAAATCTTCTCTTCGGTCTTCCTCTTGACCTCCTGCCTGGCATCTCCAATTCCAGCATCCGTCTACCAATATAGTCCCTATCCCTCCTCTGTCCATGACCCAACCATCTCAGTCTGGCTTCTCTGACCTTCTCTCCAAAACATCTAACATGTGTTGTCCCCCTGATGGACTCATTCCTGATCCTCTCCATCCTGGTCACTCCCAGTGAACTTCTTTGTTACACCTACAGCACACTTCACCACTGTCTCACAACCTTGCATACATGTCCTGGACCAGTCTAACAGGTGGAGTGCCCACTCCAGGTCGGGAAAGAGGTCCTGCCCCAAGTGGAGGAGTTCCAAAATCTCAGGGTCTTGTTCACGAGTGAGGGAAGGATGGAGTGGGAGATGGACAGGCAGATCGGTGCAGCGTCTGCAGTGATGTGGACTCTGTACAGGTCTGTCATGGTGAAGAAGGAGCTGAGCCGGAAGGCGAAGCTCTCAATTTACCAGTGGGTCTACGTTCCTACCCTCACCTCTGGTCACCAGCTGTGGGTCGTGAGACTGAGATGGTGGATACAAGCAACCGAAATGAGTTTCTCCGCAGGGTGGCCGGACTCTCCCTTAGAGATAAGGTGAGAAGTTCGGGTATCCGGGAGGAACTCGGAGTCGAGCCGCTGCTCCGCTGCTCTTGCAGTTGAGCTTCTTGAAGTCTAGTTCCAACATTAAAGCTTCCACATCACACAAATGTATCTTCTGAATATTGGTCAAGAATGGACTTTAAATTAATGTTGATGTCAGAAATCCTTCTCACAGCCCTGATGCTTCAACACTGGGTTTTAAGAAACACACTTGCAATGGTGGATGGGGAAAACAGGCCTCTGGTGGCAAAGTTCTAAGTGAGCCTCAGATATTGGACTGCAGCAACAGAGGGAAAAACACGATTTTGACCAAAAGGCTTTAAAAGCTGGACACAATGAGCCCAACTTTGGATTTGCAAAAATCTTCGTTTTCCATAAAACCATGTATTTATTAACACACGGATGCAGCCGGTGTGTAAATACATACATAGTTTACAAACATGCACCGCTTTGAGTCCTCGGCTCTCCTGAGTATATTGATTTGGAGTATTACTCAAATGGAAGTTGCAAAACTGCAGGCTGGCACGCGCCAAGACTCGCGCACACACACACACACACACACACACACACACACACACACACCTCAGCTTACAGGGTGTTTTCATGACACGCGCTTTCAAACTGTCAAATAGAAATTGAATCATAACTTCTTGAACTTTTCCATGAAGACACCGACCAGGTCACTCCAGTAAATCTCGAATATATAGAAATACCGTCCGCACACACACGCACGCACACACACACACACACACACACACACACACACACACACACACACCCGTCGGACCCCAGCGCTGACCGCAGATGACTGGCCCCGCCGGCTCTCGCCTCCTCGTCTCTCGGTAAGTTCCAGCCCGGGAGAGAAAGCGCCATGTTGGGACTCCAGAGAGAGAGCGACAGGGTGGATGGAGCCTCCACCCTCCTTACCTTCGCGATGGCCTTTCGATACCTCATGGCCGCTTGTTCTATCAGGCTGCGAACTTTCATATTCCCGTCTCCGCAAGGAACGACCACCCGGGTCCTGCCGAAGCAAACAGTCACTTTCATTTCTCCGGCTCTGCCTTAAATCCAAAGGGTGGAAAGGCTGGAAATCATCTCCAGCGTGAGAAAATCCCTGGAGAACTCAGGGCGTCGTGGCGTCCGTGGCCGGCGGCGAACCCAGCGGCGGGACTGGGAGGCGTCCTCTCCGCGCCGCGTTGACTCACACGAAAACTTCTCCACTGAGCGCTTCCCCGGCGACTGCACGCTGGTGAAGTGACGCGGGAGCTCGGCCGCATGTTGGAGCAGGCTGCAGGAATGCTCCCGTGGAAGGACGCCTGGGTCCACCTCAACTGCACGTGACAACATCCACGCAGCTGCGGCTGGCGCGCAGGAACAGACGCTGCTGCGTCAGCAGAAAGGCAAACATCTATTGACAATAAACGACTGGAGGTGTCTTGATCCGAAATGAATTGAAGACACGAAAGTTATTGCATGCTTTTTATCTGCTGTTTTTACAATTGGATTATATATATGTGTGTGTGTGTACACACATATATATATATATATACATGTATACACACACATGCACGTATATACATGCGTCTATATGTGTGTTTGTTTGTGTTTCACATGTATATATACATACACACCCGTACATAGATATGTGGGTATTTGTGCATGTGTGTGTGTACTCATTGGTACCTGTGGAACACTGAGCCGCTCCGGTGGGATGTGGATTGATCTGCCCCGTCGATCTCGCCAGGCGTCCACCATTGCTGTTTCTTTTATGAATATGAATCGTATGATATCAGTGATTTCCACGTACCTGCAAGCACTACTGGCACCAGTAGTATTAGCTCGTTTGTGTAATTAAATTAAAATATATTGCGCAATATAATTAAAAACCGGCTCGACTTTACTTGACTCTTAACCGAGTTTGTGGCAATTATTAATCAAGCATATACCATTAAACGATGAAACTGCAATGCAGGATAAGGAATCTGCCTGAAGGAAAAACTACATCCTGACCTACTTTACTGATAAAAAGAAAAAAAGAAGCTGCACCATATCTGCAGAGCAGCGCTCGTTCCCTGCAGCTGTGTTCTGTGTGACCCCATGCACTTCAAATGAATGAGCTCAAGTGGAAAAGAGAGAATCCCCGGATCATACCAGTGGACAAGATAAGATAAGATCAGATAATACTTTATTGATCCCCACAGGGGACATTGGGGTGTTCCTCCATTAGAGGAGAAGAAAAAAACAACAACAACAAAAACAGGAAAGTTAAAAACACACAGATGACAGTGCAAACACAAATGCACATAGGTCACCATACATTCCACACACACACGTATACACACATTTTACACACAGCAGATGAGGCTTAATAGACGGTCATCCTTCTCAGATTGCTGAATTTACTTGATTTTATTCTCACCAGAAAAATCTAAGCTGTGTGCCGGATATGTGTCTCTCACACTGGAACAAAAGAATGGAACCTGGAAAGTGCAGACCTCTGCCCTCAAAACTGAAAAACAAACTATCCAAAAACTACGTGGAACACAGTGACTGGACTGTGTGGAGATGAAGTCCACTCACATGCGCTCTGGATCTCGTACTCCCTCTAGAGGCTACAACAAGGCAAAGCATAGAGAAGGATGATCCACGCCAGGACATGACTCCACAGTCCATCCACACCTGAAGGACCAGAGCCACTCCTTTGAAAGCAGCAATGTCCGCATTCCGTCCAGAGAAGACGGATGGTTCGAGAGAAGAGCCAAAGAAGTCATCTTCGTCCAACAGAGGAGGGGTCCATCCCAAGACAGATTAGCTTACACGCACCGGACATCTGCACACTCTAAACCACTTGGATAAATCCAGAACCAGAACCAGACCCCAGTTAACTACCACCTGATGTGACCCGATCGGTTTCCCTCCGTTGTTTCTTATTCTGAGAATTTGGGCTATACCTTTTCAACACGTCAATCCAGATATGTCCTGAGAAGTAGGACAGGTCGAGGAACATCTAGAGAGGTGGAGGTTTGCTCTGGAAAGGAGAGGAATGAAGGTTAGTAGCAGCAAGACAGAATATATGCGTGTGAATGAGAGGAACCCGGGTGGAACGGTGAGGCTGCAGGGAGTGGAGATCAAGAAGGTGGAGGATTTCAGGTACTTAGGGTCAACAGTCCAGAGCAACGGAGAGTGTGGAAGAGAGGTGAAGAAACGGGTTCAAGCAGGTTGGAGAAAAGTGTCAGAGATCTTTTGCAACAGAAAAATATCAGCCAGAATGAAAGGAAAAGTGCAAAAGCCAGTGGTGAGACCAGAGATGCTGTGTGGTTTGGAGACAGTGGCTTGAAGAAAAGACAGGAAGCAGAGCTGGAGGTAGCAGAGATGAAGATGCTGAGGTTCTCTTTGCTTTGGGAGTGACCGGGACGGATTGGAACTGGTTTGGTCATCTACAGAGGAGGCCATCACATTTCACCACAAGGCGCAGTTCCGTTGCCTGCGAAGGTGCGAGCAGTGACTGGTTTTCCCCGCCCGGCCTCGGTCAGGGCGTTGCAGGATTTCTTGGGCGTGGTGAACTTCTACAACTGTTTTCCTCCCTCACGATGCCCACCTCCTTCAGCTGCTTTATGGGGCTCTGCTGTCCAGGCTTGACAGGGAGTTGTTGGCCCTGTATTTGGCAACGCGTCATTTCAGTTTCCTTCTGGAAGGACGCTCGTTCGTGGCGTATTCGGATCACAAGCTCCAGATCAGATGTGGATCACAAGCCATTAACGTCCAAGATCTTCCCTTTTACATTTAGCAGCGCGGTGTTTCTGAATTGGCTTATGTGCTTGGAGTTTGTTTCCTTGGGGATGAAGATCACTACTGCTCTTTGCTATTGGGATACGTCTTTTTTTCTTCCAGGCAGTTCTCATCAGGTGCCACGGCAGCGCCAGCACCTTGGGGCAGGTCTTGTAGAGCTTATAGGAGACTCCATTGGGGCCGGAGGGGGAAGTGGACCTTGCCTTCTTACCAACCTGCCTGAGTTGGCTGAGCTTGCCGGTGGCATGGTGACATGTCCTGGTGTTCCGAAGGGGATGTTCCTTAACCGGTCGCTGTGCTGCTTTTTATCACGTCGTTCCATCTGATCCCGAGTGGCTTCAGTCTTCCCACTCTCTCCTCCTCCTGTCTCGCATGCTTGAATGAGTCTTTTGAGAAGCTGGTTCGCGCTTTTCACTTCCGTTTGCTGCGCTTGCGGATGCATTCAGCTCTGCGAAGCCTGGCGAGCCTTTTCCTGACCTCCTCCCACACGACTTTCAGGGCTTCTCTCTCTGGCTGGCTTGCCGTCCTCCAGTTCTTGTGGAGTTGTTGGTGCCTTTTTACAAGGATTCATGGAACTTTATTGTCATTGCAGCACACCTTACAGCATGTGGTATGAAATGAGTACCCACCACCATCTCCTTGGTTTTCTCTGTCTTGATGCAGAGGTTGTTGTCTCTGCACCACTGCACCTCCTCTCTCTAGTTGGACTCATCGTTGTTCACGATGCGTCCCACTACGACCGTGTCGTCCGCGAACTTGACGATAGGACAGCTCGGGTGTCTTGCTGAGCAGTCGTACGTCAGCAGAGTGAACAGGAGGGGCCTCAGCACAGCACACAACCCTGGGGGCCAGACAGCGCTGAGGGTGATGGAGGAGGAGACGCTGTCGTGGATCCTAAAGGTTTGTGATCTGCCGGTCAGGAAGTCCAGGACCCAGTTCTCCAGCATGGGTCTTAGTCCGAGGAGGGAGAGCTTCTCCACCAGAGTCTGTGGGATGATGGTGTTGAAGGCAGAGGAGAAGTCCAGGAAGAGCAGACGGACGTAGGAAAGTATTGGTGAGGGTCTGAAGGGAGGTCGACGGAGTCCTTGATGTGGGTCATGACCAGCCTCTCGAAGCTCTTCTTGACTATCAGCGTCAGGGCAACTGGTCGGTAGTCATTCAGGCCTGTCACTGTGGAGCACTTGGGGATGGAGACAGTGGTGGCAGTCTTTAGGCATGTGGAGACAGACGCCAGCGACACTGAGCTGGGTGATCTCCTTTTCTCTCGGGGCAGTCGCTGTTTGGGGATAACTTCACTGGATCCCTTCTTACAGGTCTGGTGTATTCTGTCCCCAAACAGGTTGAGCTTTGCCTCGACGCCTCAAGGCAACTCTTCCTCCGGTGTCTCAGTCAGGTCTGCGTGGAATGTGTGCCGTGCCTCTGCGTTGTTTGATTCTGGCCATTTGATCTTGTTCTTTCTTGCTGGCTCCTTAGTCTCTGCTCGGGGTTCTGTTCTGTGTGAGGTGCTGGGGACTGGGTCTGTAGTTTTACCTGCCGGAGTGGTGCAAGGTTCCTGTTGGGATTTCTGACCATACCTTGCTTTTCCCTGGTGGATTTGCAACCCCCTAAACGTGGTCACTTTTTCCCTTCCGTATGAACACTATGGGAGGATCTTCTCCTCGTTTGCCGGTGTTCTGGTGTTCTGGTGTTCTGGTGTTCTGGTGTTCTGGTGTTCTCGTTATCAATTTCCATTGCTGTCATTAACGTGTGATCCAGCATATAAGGCCCATCTTTCAATCCGCCTCTACGAGTTGTTTTTTCTTTGTATTTTTCGTAGTTGCTTTGGGTGTCACTTTTCCGAGGGACCAGTGGGTTGGGTAGGTAGCCCTCAACTACCCTGTTGCCATCCAGACTTTCCTGGCTGTCCTAAACTATATAATATATGGGTTCAACTTCCTTAAATTGGTAACAAAACTTGCAAAAATATTGAACTATTTCATGATATTCAACTTTTTGGAGCTGTACCTGTATTTGCTCTTTTTAACAAATTTTTCATCTACCAGTTCTGTTGTATCGTATTTTATTTCTCTACATTTCTTTACTGTATGGATCAGCTGAGAACACTCTATTTCCTCAGGGATTAATAAAGCATTTCTGATTCTGATATCGCTGGATCACACTTTATAGTATGCGTATGGATCAGAAAAGAAAAAGCCTGATTTATGACCTGCCCAAACACAACTCAGCGCAAATAGTATCACTATCTTAAAGTCACTAGTAATAAGGGGTGTCATAAATAAGTGATAAAGCATTTTGATAAAAACCTTTGGCAAATAATGGAGGATTATTGCTCCCGCTTTGCTAATAGTAGAAGCAATGAATAACTGTAATGATAGAAATATGTTATTTGAAATGAAAATGACAAAAGGGTAAGTAAGAAGATGTAATGGATTACATGATCTGAAGTTGAGAAAAAGGTTGACCCCGACGTGATTTGAACACGCAACCTTCTGATCTGGAGTCAGACGCGCTACCGTTGCGCCACGAGGTCCCAGTAAGCACAGTTGGAAAACTCGTGTATTTTATTTGTACAACCAAACTGAGGTCAAAATTGAAAGCTTTCAATTCAGTATTCGGTATTTTATTTCTTAAGGAAACCTCTTGTTGATAAATACTTAGTACACTACATTTGACTGAAAATGACTATATTGCCATCACAATTTTGACTTGACGTCAAGTATTCATTTCTAAGATGTTAATTTGAAATTAGAACTGGGCTCAATTGCCTGACTCTGTTTTGAAAACTAACATTCAACGCGAGACTTGCATTACTTATGTAATAATCCCCATGTTGAAATTGTTTCCAGCTTTATTTTTGTGTCATTATATTCAGCCATATATGAAAAACTGTTTTGTAGACATCTAGACACACTTAACACAAAATCCCTATGACATGCCTAAGGCAAAAAAATTGAAAAAAGACCAAACATTTTTCATTTAGTGTGACGAGACTCAAACATTGACACATGACAAAATGTTTACATAAAAGCCTTCAGTGAATTCATTTATTTATTTGACAAGCAGCAGGATCATGTTTGTCATTTTAATTTTCTTTACATTTGAAAGTAGATACAATAGTAAGTATACCAGTTTTATTACAATACTTTTTCTAACATCAGAACATTTAACAAAGAAAGAAAAAAATAAACACACAACTGCAAATGTGAGAAAGAATCGCATCTTTTTAAATGTGCGGGCACCAATACACCATTGATGCCGCAAATGACGCTTTAGTTGTTTTTTTTTTTTTGTTTGTTTGTATTCCCCACTGTTTTCGGTTACCTAATAACTTGATCTGCACTTTCTTCTCAAATGGCTATAGGCATTTTCTAAGTTGTTTTGACGCACATGTGCGTGGCACTGGTGATGTTGTAAACAGCTTAACATCAGAGGGTGGATGAGGGGGGCCTTATGGGTGGCGGTGTCTTCTGGCCATGTCGTGTGACACAAATACCACTTGTTTTTTGAGGGAGCCGCTGGTCCCGCTGTGTCACCCTATGTGGTCACAGCAGACAGCAAATAACCTAAATGGATCAATTAGCCTCTTCTGCTGTTCATTATTTTTTTTATTCATTTTTATTTTTAAACCTGTGTACGCAGGTCAGTCATGTGGGTAAATGTTTGTAATGGCGTCCCGACTGCTCCGTCTACGCCACGTAACTGTACTCGTCTGCTGAGGTCTGGCTCCGTTCAATGTACTGCTTATCAATGAGCACTTCGATGCACTTCTTGATCATGCTGATACTGGGGTTAAACCTAGCTTTGGACTGATTGATGACCTGCACACATGGCGGAGGAGACAAAAAAAAAAAAAAAACACAAGTTTTAATACAATGTTTTAATACAGAAATGACATTGTAATTACTCATCCCATATCTAAACGTTTTAATTTTTATTTTTTTTTGTTAATTATTCTTTTAATAAATAATGGCAAATGAACATAGGTGAACTGATATTAGTGACGAGATGTAACACATGGCCTGGACACCAAAGTGCCAAAGCATGTTTAGCAGTTACTGTAAACACACTGTAGGCAGAGAAAAGACAAACGAGCTGCAGCTCAGAAGTCCTCCATAGGGAAGATGCAAATACAGACTGATGCTCGTCATGTATGAAAAAAAAATTACAAGTAATTTCATTGGTCCAAATACTGTTGTGACTATGAAAATGAGAGACTATGTTGCATGACTTTGCCATTTTGTTTAAAACCCCCCAAAATTGAACATGCACTGCACTGCACTGCAATGGGCTGTAAATGTAAAACAAATACCAATTGTACGCAAAATGCATACCAAAAAAGAGCTTAGGTCTTAAGAGTATATATACACACAAACCTGTCCGCGCATGTGCGCTTGCACGCACATGCAGAGGAGGAATGCTACAAAACATCTTTGTGGTTGGAAGTTTGAAAGCAGCATTAAGTCTGCAGGAGAACAGTATCATCTGTGTATTCTATGAGATTCTGATGATTAGAAAATATGAAACCTCTATGGCAGACTGGTTGCACTACCTGTGTAACCTGATCACAAAACATGCAACATTTATAGTGGTGGTCTGTAATCAGTCTCGCCAAAAATTTTAACCACCAAAGGAAAATAATTCTGAGAACGTTTAGTGTCACTGGAGAGTGAACACGTATTATGTTATGCTTTAATGGAAATATTTCATATATCATTATACAAGAGGCTTCAAGGGCAAGGTCTCATTAGTAAGTCCAGGAAAGTCTTGTTTGTTCTGTGTTGTTTTTCCACATTGCAGCCATGCATGACCCTGGAATAGAAGTCGTTCCAAACAGCTCATGTGCATGTAGGACTATTGACTCTGTCACTGATGATGTAATACTGTTATGATGATATGGAATTAGCTTGTCTCACGAGTTTGACTGTTTACCTTTTCGATTAGCATTCTCAACTTTCACTTTTAAATGAGCACGTTTAACTTGCACATCTACTGCCAACCCCGGCACAGTAGTCAAGAAACGGCTCTATCTTCATTGCTCTTCATATGAATAGCTCGTGAAAGTCAATATTTAACTCTTTGAAATAAGACATGTCCACATACCTCCTGTATGAGAGCGTTGTGCCGGAGCACTTTGCGGGCTTTCATGATTCTCACTATAGCAGCTTGTAGATACATCTTGCGGTCCTCATCTACCGCGCTCCTCGTCTGCTCCATTTCCTATGTATCAGATCGACAAGTTAAACTTGTCGACAAAGTTGGTGGAAACAGTTGCTTGGGACAACATGTTTTCATTTGATGGGTGTCTGACCTGCGGTGTGTCTTTCTGCATTGATGTTGTGATCTTGAACTTTGTCCGTTTACTAGTGAAACCCATATTTAATGAGAACGTGGACTCCGTTTCAATTTCGTCCTGTGGGCATATCAGATAATTAGATCAGTGGTTTCAAGTGTTGTAAAGGAAGTCAACGCTTTGGATTTATTCATGTGACCATCTAAATTTCATGTTGAGAGGACATGAAGAGAGTTGGGATGTCGTGAAAGAGGAAGTGAAAATAGTTGGTGTGGGAGAAGAGGATGCAAAGGATAGGGTTAGATGGAGGCAGATGATTTGCTATGGTGACCCCTGATGGGAACAGCTGAAAGGATAACAAGATGATCTAAATGTAAATGCTCGAAGATGACATCAAACCTGAAAAGAAACCTTGGGATTATAAAACTTCTATCTGGTTCCATATTGAAGTAAACTAAATCCTAAACCTATACCAGCTGTTATCAAGTCTAAATGGCAGGATCGTTTGTAGGGTTTACATGCTGTTTCATACGGTTGCAAAGACCTTTTGTGAATCATGATTTAGCATCTTCACATCCAAAAGGGACTTGATGGTCTTCTGTAGCTCCTTCTCATTCATCTGAGTGCCATCCTGCAGCTCCTTGTAGGTTACCGTCTGGCTGTTGTTGAAGGCTAGCAATACAGCCATCTGATAGGTGGTCACCATTGCTACATAGGGCTTTGACAGGAAGTTCAGTTTTACTTCACCTGTGTGTGGTCAGAAGACAAATTAGAAACACTCATCCAATCAGTTCATCTCAACTGGAGGCATTTTAAATTAATCAATGTGTCATTCAGCTCTGTGTTTCTACCTGTGCAGAGATAGTGCAGCCAGGTTAGCTTCCTCCCACTGAAGTGCTGATTATAAAACAACTCAAACTGCAGAAAGAGGTGAAACAAGCTTTACTCATCAATAGGCTCCTTTTATTTGAGTACACCTGCAGCTGAAAATTGGAAATCAGCTTTGTTAAAAAAAAACCAGCCAAAACTCACCATTTGCACACTCTTCTCTAGTTCTTGAGGGATGGCAAATGTGGAGGAGGGTACGTGTGTGAGAGGCCAGGCCCCAGCCTGAAATCACATGGTGCAAAAAAAACATGGCACATCAATACTGAAAATGTATATGTGTAAAAATGTTTTTGTCTGGTTTTGAGTGTAAAGATGGAGCTCAGTAAGCTGGAAGTCAGAATTCATAAAACATACTGCTGCAACTGACAGAAAATGACTCCATACTGAATTTAAAAAAAAAATACTGATTGAGGAATAACAGAAGACAACTGATCAAACAAATCCCAACATTATTTAAGCCTTTTCTAAGAACAAGACAGTTTCGTTTAGTTTTCAGAGTTTCATTTCAAGGACTTCAGGGAGTCTTCTCATAGCCAGGGTGAGGTGATGTTCTGAACATGGTATTTCTTACACGTTTGTTATTGGCCTCTGGTGGTGGTAATTTACAGCGCAGTTTACTGTAAAGACAAGAAGTACCTAAGGGGAAGTTCCACTCCCCCACTGACAGTTGTACATAAGACATTCACATGATGATGTTGCCACATTCCCATTTCGTCCTTTGCTTTCAAACTTTTTGAAAGCATTACCTATGCTCAAATATCTACATCTAAAAAATAAAGTCTGTAATTAGAATATTGACGTAGAAACCCTCGAATGTCTTCAGTTTTTTTGTGAAATGTTTGGTGACACTGCATCTAATCTGGTATGATTAAGACAATGTCGTACATACATACATATGTCAGAGTACATGTATGTCCGCATGCATTAAATAATTACTACCACATTATAAGTAGCATTTTGCAGACATTAGAATTCTTACGTTCTGCATTACTTCACTCGTAGTATCTCCACCTTGTGTTAGCGTCTATTCATTTTTCTTGATTTTACATTAACATTAGAACACATCTTTGTATCTCTGTAGCGCCAACGTGTTATTTTCGTGGCAGTCAGTGACTTTTACAAGAGTAAGGAATTTCAAATATGTTCAATGCAGAATCCCTTTCTTCTGGAGTAACGGGTTCCCGTCTGTACTGAATGGAAAGCTAGGTTCACAAACACCTAGTGAGACCAGCAAAACATAGTTCATCAACAGTTACTTGGATAACTGACTGTGATAGTTAACTGTGGCATTGATAAAATCCAGTGCTATGCATGAATCTTTCTATCTATTATCTCTCCATAATAACCTCTGACATGTACAGTTACAGCAGAAAAATCCAGCAGTCTGCTACACTGAACTGAAGAATGTAGGCAAAGGAGGTGGTGCCATCAAAAAAACAAAACAAAAACAGAGAATCATCTAGAATAAGAATTCAACTCACATTGGCAGATGAGAACACTTAAAAGCAGTTCCTACTCACCTGTAATACATATATCTGGAAGCTGATTCCAAGGTCAACCACCATCTCCTGCGTCTTAATGAAATTATTGAATTTGTTGTTGAGGTCGGCACTCACACTCATGTCCGTGTACATTCTGTGGAGTTTGCTTGTGAATTCGTAGCCACATGCTTGCTGCATGGTTAAAAAAGAAACAAGGCAATTAATGCATTACAGTGGAGTAGAAGAATAACCAAAATATAGGGACATTCACTCATGGTCCTAATGGAAATGACAGGACATAAAAAACATGCTCCGACAAATTTTGGGAGAGACTCGATAAGTGCACTGCAAACACCCTGGGAAGAAATCTGCAGGTGCGTAGAGGTGTAATAACAGGATCTGCTGTTTCTGCGGGTGCATTTTGGCCACCAACTGATGTTGCTGTACCTTGCGGATACCAATTATAAAAGGATCCAAATCCAAATCCATTGCTTCAAAGACATATCTCTTGCTCAAGCCAAACAACATTGGCTACTTGTTTAATCCATTTTTTGAATGAAAGCTTCTGCATGGCATACAAAATAATTTACCATCGCATGTCTTGTGAATAAAGAATAGTTTCTAAGATCAGACTATTTAGTGATGTAGTATATAAACTGGAATGATGTAACAATTCCCGGAATAGGAATGAAGTTGTTCAGTTTTTCGCTGTCAAGTTAACACTAATAATAATACAAAACTAGCATTGACAAATCCCTAGGAATGATTTACCTTTAGTTTGTTGATCATGGCTTCTTCTGAGTCCATTGACAATGATAACCCATGTATTAACCGCTTTGCTAGCATTCTAGCATAAAACTGTGGAAAAAGAAAATACGTGAAACAAAGTGCTTCACATAAAGACAAATCCGTGAAGTTTATTACAAGGGTGAGTATTTTGGGACTATAGAGGAAGGTGATGATAGAGGTTTCTATTCATAGAGCTTCAGTCTTAAAACAACTTAAATGAAAAATGGGTTGAGGAAAAGTGAATGATGAATGATTTTGTGAGAATCCAAGCTAGGAAAATTTCTGTTACCTTTTGAAATATGTCTTTGTCATCTATGTACTTGAACACAGTTATAAAGCTGGTAAGCTTGTCCTCCACCTCGTTCTCCGTCATTCCCTTCGCAGACTTCTTTAGCAGATTGTCACAGTATTTTGCCAGCTGTACAGAAACATGACATGAGGTGGAGGGGGGTAGGACCTGGCCAGGACACTCATTATGTAACAGAACTTGTGAATGGATGTGTATGTGCCATACTGACCAGTTCAGGGGCTTTACAGATAGACTTGGGCTCCCTGAAGTTCACCACAGATGTCAAAGCCTACAAACACATTGAGTCAAACAATAAAAGTGGTGTCAACATCTGTGTCTGGTATTAGGTTTTACATAATCTTGAAGGAGATTTTACAAATAAATGACAAAAAAGTGCTGGGGTCAGATTTCCTTTACCTTATCCAGTGCACTCATAAAGTGCTGATCTCCATTTAGAACTGTGTTTATAAGCTGAACAAATTTACTGTGAACCTCAAGCACCGATTCCACAAACAGGGTTGGCGTCTTGGGAGTCAAAGAGATACAGCGGTTTTAGAAGGGGCAAGTATCGCAAGGAAACAGGAAAAAATGGGCAACATTAAATTCCAAGTCATGATAGGAAAGAAAATGTGAATGCAGGAGAAGACAGGACAAAAAACAGTTATCCCCAATAAGCAGCAAAACAGATTTGTAGACATGGGTATTGGCTTAAGATCACCAGAATACAGCAAATAGAATTACTAACATTTTCCTGAGAGAGGTTACTGGTGCCTCGGATGCCCTCATTGTGGATATGGACTTGCAGCTCTTGGATCATGTGAGGCAAACCGTTGGACACTGCTCGCAACAAGGTATACATGTTGGCCATGTCTAGACAAAAGATTATGCAGATATCAGTACCAGTTTGACACACTAACAGGGGCTGTGTAAGTGTATATAAGGAAACACAAAAAGACACGTCCAGTTTTGCTCATGCACATCAGGAAAACAATTATGACACACAGCAAAGTATTGGTCTGACCGTCTCTCTTCTCCTGTCGAATAATGTTTTGGCATTCCCCGTGGAGAAACTGCAAATGATCTGCCACCATCCTCTGCTGGCATTCATGGATAACTTTGGCATAAGAGCTAGGGTTTAGGTACTTCCGACATCTTACTTCTTCATCTTTCAACCGCCCCAAAACCTGGAGGAAGGGAAGGGTAAGTACTGCAACAAACGAGAAGTAGTACCTTGCGGAACCGGTGAAAAGGAAGTTAATGTCTATGCTGACTTTGATCGAAAGTGTATTTAACATGTGAAAAAATATTTCAAAAACAAAGTGAAAGATAAGGACAGGAACATTAACTTTTCTATTAAAAAGGGAAATAAAAAAAGACAATTAAAGAGACTTTGAACGTTTCTTTTTGTGTAATCAAATCAAAACCAGTAAATTAACAACCGTTTAATATTTAGGAGCTGTGGAAAAATAACTTTTTTTTTTCTTCCCAGGAGTTGTCATGACCTTGAGCACTTTACTAACTTAAATTTGTGTGTCACAATACGCAGCATATTGGATGCTTGTTTCATTTGTCTTTTTATGTTCACTTGCTTACCCCATACATGTTGCATGCCGGCCATATTGAGTCATGTTCAGAAAGTTGGTGGAGATACAAATACTTTATAAGAATAATACCCTTGAACGACTCATTTTTTCTTTTACTGCCTAGATGAGCTGAAAACCAGTGACTGGTTCCCACTGTTTCAGGCCATCTGAATACGGACTGCCTTGACTTGAATTCGCCACTAGGTGTCACTCTTTTTCTATTCTCCATTTCTACTCTATGGATGCAGTGTGTGTGTGTGTGTGTGTGTGTGTGTGTGTGTGTGCGTGTGTGTGCGTGTGTGTGTGTGTGTGTGTGTGTGTGTGTGTGTGTGTATAGAATATGCACCACATGCATATACTCATTATACTATAATGTACTAATAAATATTTTGATTTAGAGAATATGAATATGGAGTTAATTTGTCATCATTTCATACACATGAGCACACACACAGACTGCCAGAGTGATGTAGCCCTATATTTTTCTAAATTTAGAGTAGTGCAGCTCTTTTTGTCCATGTAACCCTGGAAGCACAGCAATGCAGCCTCAGGGCGGCACAGGCCAGTGTCCCCTGGAACCAGACTCGGGGGGGCACAGGCCAGTGTCTCCCTGAGCCGGTCCCAAGCCCGGATAAATGCAGAGGGTTGAGTCAGGAAGGGCATCAGGGGTAAAACTTGTGCCAAAACCAAATGTGGGAATCGAACCTAAGACCCTTTGACAGCAATGAAAAGCACACGGCATTAACATCTGGTGAAGCTCTTGTCAAGATCCTGTTAACAGGCAAGATGGATGGATGACTTTACCAGAAAGATCTGATTATTGCCCATGCAAGTGACTTAATGAGTAAGAATGAGAGAGTGGTGAAATTACCTTGGGGTTTGTGAGTTTTGCCTTGGCGGGTTCATGGAAGCACTAATACTTAGATTAAATCTCTTATGTCACCAGAATACCATGACACACAGCTCACACTCAGCACACAGTCCCTGGGTTAGTTTTTAAATTCAGCCAATGTTAACACAGAAAAACCCTATGTCAGCTCAAACTAGATGCTGTTGTAATCTGAAGCCCAACATCAAAACCTGTTGTCTGAAGCTTCTTCAATCCATGCAAAAAACACAAATAATCAAACAATCACATACTTTATAATTCTGTAACCTACCTTCTCCATGTACTGAGAGCAGTTTGACTCTTGCAGTAGATTGGAGGCTTCCTGTTTGTAATACTCTCCCGTTTTTGTCAGAAATGGTGCTTCAAAAATTTCCTGATAAAACTGGAATAAAGGGAGAGGATGTGGACATCCACATGTCAATATGGACATCCGACCAAGTAAAAACACAGCCAGTCAGGGATGTGATTACAACAACATTTCAAAATAGATGATCAAAAGACAGTAGTAGCAATGGCAGAACTAAATTCCCCAAATAACAGGGTTTAAGATATGGTGCGCAAACAATATGTAAATAAATCATCTATGACTATGACACACCTTTCATACCACAGTAGTTCTCACCTTTAGTGGAGACTTCTTCTTGTACTGTTCAACATGAACAAAGGAGTTGATGACCCCGTGGATGACTTTCTGGTTGGGGTTCTCACCACAACGATCGCTGTAACACACAAGCAGTTTGGAGTTGGGCCTGATTCCATCCTTGCACTGCTGGTTGGCAAAATATTTAATGGGCAGTTGGGGAAACTGTAGCTGAAATTGCTCTTGACATTTGCAAGTTTGGAAATCAGAAACTGTGATAATGACAACTGAAACAAATGTCGTCATGGGTTGAACACGATTGAAAAATGTGACTACTTTGGAAGATATAAAACATCGATATCGATTGATGTGTGCCATCTGAAAACGTAATTCATCTAAAATAATAGTTCTGGAAAAATGAGGTAAAAAAAATGAATAAATTCAAAAGCCTGCAGGAGATGGCATCACATTATGGGTTTGGGTTAATATGGGTTCCATAGCATTACCATTGCGCACATTCTTAAGCTCTCATCTTCACTAATTAACCAAACATTGATTAGTTGTTTTCATAAATACAAGACAAGCCTTCTCGCTGAGTTTGTGAAAATAAAATAACTTACTTTTTTATTTCATTCAGCAACATCCTAATCAGGATCCTTTGAAGAGGCTCAATCATTAGCCTTCTCCACATATCCAACGCCAACTATAGAGACACGTAAACAAGAAAACAGTTGAAACATGGACAATCCAGAGCCAACTTGTGGTTGACGCTATGAAGCAAGTTTAACAGACATCTCCTTGACAATTAAGGTTTTCTCTAGTCCAGGAATGTTACAAAAAAGATGAATATGGATATGTTCCCATAAAAGACCAAGTCAGCAGGGCCAAGAAATAGACTCAGATGATGCATACAATAAATATTACTTATGTCACACCTCGTGATCAGAATTTGTATTGGGTGCACAAAGATGATATGACTGAGGATGCAGCTGTGCCTGGTCTAATAATGTTCTTACACAGTAATGCACACTGACAATGACTGCTGACACTTCTATCCAAAGTGCAAGCCAAAGTGTTTCTGTAAGACACAGATAAAGCAAAAGCAAAATAAATCAATAAATAAAATTAAATAAAATCGAAATTACTGACAGCCATTAAGAATAGAAGCCTCCTGACAGATAAGTTCAACCAAATCAAACCTTCCCAGTAACTTTGAAAGATTTCTTTTTGCATCATATCTGACCACAATCTGCAGCAGAGGGAGAGGAGAACAACACTGCTGTTCAAGTAGTGTATTCGAGAGGGAATCTCCAGGACCACCAGCAACACCTCCCAATCAATTAACTTCTAGCGTGGCGGTCCAATCACAGATGTCTCTCTTTACTTTGCTTGACTTTTTATTTTCTTACACTTGCTATGAGTACCAAGTCGGACTTTTTTGAAAATCACAACAGCTCCATATCAAGTGTATACATTTTCCACAGCTTGAACACAAAAGGGGTGAAGTCTAAGTGGTGCTACGGGTTAGGTTGTGTTTGGTTACATGAGAGAGGTCCTTCATTCCCTACCGCAGCTGTAGGACTGTACAACCTGACGCCGCCCTCTCAAAGTTCAGAACCTCTATTTACACTGAATATTGTAAACTACAGTCATTGCTTTGCATTTATGAATATTAGTTCAAATATCTACTTAAATTGATACTTCGTCTGCATCTTCACTAATTTATGGATATTGTTTATCTGTCTATGTCTCCTGCTGTTTACAAAGCCTTTTTATATATTCTTTACTTACTGCCTTTCAACTGATGTTTTGTGTCCACATTTTAGAGATTGTTATCTTCATGAAAGTCTTTTTCAATCTAATAAATAGCATGCACCTTATGTACAGGTGTGACTTACATCAGACTGAGGTTGGGTTTAATTCAGCTTTAAAAGATGGGATTGTAGCATAGCTACAGTGCTTTTTACACACTTTTAATCGCAATTCCTAAAAATGCGCAGCTTGGGCAAACCTATGCATGAGTCCATAAGGAAAAAAAATGTTTCCAGTGACAAAATGTTTTTGGCCAAAGGTCCAAAAGGATCACTCAGCAAAGACGGCCACAGATGCCCATGTCACAAAATGTAAAATTGTTAAAGACACTGAGTGGGAAAGAGGCATGGCCTTGCATGGCACTAACTTTAGTGCCCGTATCAAATATTGTGAGAGGTTTGTAAAGAGTATCTGAAAATCACAAGGCAACAGATCAAGCATTTTGCAAAAGATTCGATGAGACTTTGAAAAGAAAATGATGAAATACTAGGCTCTCGTGATTAAAATACAGCCAAACACATGAACTTGGTCAGATAGGGGATATGACAGATGCAAGTCGTGCTTCCTACCTCCTGCCTAGATCATATATCATCTTCCTAAAATGGTGCATGCGCTTGCATTGAATTTTATCTATGTAATAATCCTGGTAAGAGATGCAAAAGTAAGAGTCAGAGAGAAGTAAACAATACCTCCCCAATCTCCATAAGGGGCTCATTCATATCTACGCCTCCATAGCCATATTGTAGGTCTGCCTCTGTTAGTTTGTTCTTCTTGATGAACTGAGTGTTGAGGTACCTAAAGACAAAGAAGGTGTATAAAGACAAACATCTTTCAATATTTGGCACTGGTGGAGGGAAGAATGCCATTGTGATTAAAAAGACTAAAAAAAGAAAATGACCCCTGATTTTTTCCCTTGACGAGGTTATCACAAGAAAGATTCTCTCCCACCCCAAACACTTTCACACACATAAAACCACACTTGTCATGTAACCAGCTAAAACCAAAAGCACTGTAGTTGGATGCTTATATTGTATGCTACCAAATCAGTGTAACAAATATGTATTTTGTTTATGAAGAGCCCACCATAACCAAATCTAAAAGGCAAAAAAGTGCAATTTGGTATTTAATGCTTCATTAATAAGAGGCAAACCAAATAATAAACAGGAGATAGTGCGACCTTCGATAATTTCCTTTCATCCGGAAATAGAGAGGATCAA
The DNA here is from genome assembly GCA_901007705.1 of Fistularia tabacaria. NCBI lineage: Eukaryota > Metazoa > Chordata > Actinopteri > Syngnathiformes > Fistulariidae > Fistularia > Fistularia tabacaria. The sequence continues at coordinate 22,470 of CAAKHD010008345.1, forward strand.
CGTGATAGTTGGGGAATGTTCACTAAACAATGATGAATACATGTTTAAGGGAGCAAGAAGCAGAGCGGCATCAGCATAGCAATACCAAACAGGCTGCAACATGTGTTTCTGATGGCACACATCAAGGTTATCTATCTTGGCTGATTCTGTCCACCTAAGATTAGACGTAGTTTTCACAACATTAGCAAAACCATAAAATACAATTTCATCTTTTAACTTTAATCTTACCAAGCATTCAAAAACTCATCAGCATAGAAAATAACAGCTATAGAACCTGGCTGAGTAGAGATTACTACTGGAGTTTAGAATGTAAGATGGTGACAGAATACTTGCCCTCAACAAGTCTTTTCTGACTTTCTTTACGCCTTAGTCCAACAGTCACTGCATGCTCTTTACTGATTAGAATGCACATCAAAACACATTAATGAGGAGTATAATTTAGGATAATTAGCAAACTTCTTCTATCTGGCTACAGCCCTGAGCCTGAATAATTCATCCAAGTCACAAAAGTGATAATGCTAAGGCAATTTACTGGGAATTACACTATTACAAAAAATGGATCAGACAGCTCTCCATAGGGGTATGCAGCCAATGACATTTTAAGATAAAATTCATTAAAGGCTCAAATATTAAAACATGTACATTGCACGTGTAAAACCCCAACTTACTGTGCCAAATCCAATAGGGGTTGAAATTATTTATTTTGAGAGAAAAAAAGAAAGAAAGGAATGACGACACCAAATGGTCACTGTTAAAAGAGAGGATGTCGGGAACAAGATTTACCTGTACAAACAGTCCATGTAGTCAGCTCCTTTGCTGTATTCATCCCAGTATCTGTGATACATCACTAAAACCTTCTCCTCCGATTCCAACACTTTCTATAAAACAAGTACAAGTGTTATTAAAAAGCACCGCAGGGCTAGAGATGCACACTTCCCATCAGATATCGGAGAGCTATTCAGAGTACTTACCTTGTACAACTGGCGAACATGATTCTCAAGAAAAATCTTGGTCTCTGTGTATAATCTTTCCCCTAAAGGCTCTGGGTATGCAACACACAAGGCATATATGTCTCTGGTGTCTAAGTTCAGGAACCGACAAAGACTTCATGGTACAAAATTATGAAAAATAGTAATAACCCGTCTATAAATGTCGTTCAAAGTTTGTTATATTAACACTGTAATGTCAGTCTATGATTCCCCACATTTGAATTAAAGAAATCTGAATTTGGTTATGCCTCATAACACTGAGCCGGCAAGTAAAGGATACGAGAAGCGATCATTCCAGGTTGCTCTCTCCACATAGTCAAGCATCACAACAGCCTTGATTGTCGTAAGTAACTTGTTCCATGTCTCGTCAAAATCCACCACCCGTGGCTTCAAGGACATTGTACTGTTTCTCCTTGAGTCTAATAGAACAAGAGAACAATATGCAGGCACACAGGTAAGTCATGAGTCAAGAGTCTAAGTATTGAAATGACTTGACTGATTTTTTTTTGTTATTGTTGTTTGTTTCTTGTATCATAAACCTCTTCGTTAGCTCAGATTTACTTTTGGTGGGCCAAGTATACTGTTATTTTGACATTAATTGATTTTGGTTTAAAAATTACTCGATTCTAATGGGAATCAACAGTAACGAAGGTATAACTATACAAAGGTCAAATTTGAAGGCCAAGAAATCAAGCTTATCAAAAATATCCTGACACATCACTGTGGCAGCAGCACATGAAGTTTACACTCAAGTTCATGGAGCGAAAAGCACAGTGAACTGTCAGCATAATACTGATGATAATTAGGTGTCGTTAATAATGTAACTAAGCTACGAGGCGAGTCAGAAGCCAACAATCATACACAAACCTCCATATCCATGTCATAAGGATTATGGATCACCTGGAGGGGCGAGAAACTAGGCCCTGTGTTGTTCCCAATCACAAATACTGCTGGAAACACGTCAAAATCATTGCACGATCAACAAGCATAGTTGAAGTTGCTGTTGACCACTTCACGGTAGTCGTCATCGATTAACAATAGGGGGTGTTGCCGTTATTAAAAAAAAAAAAAACTTACAGTTATGGTAAAGGCAACTAAGTTGAAGTTAACAGCAAAGGGGAATGCCAATCCTAAAATAGGGTGTCTGACTAACGGTCTACCAAGCGTCTTCTTAGCAAGCTTCCTCTCAATGAGAAACCTATGGGCAACAGTGATTCGTAAATCGCTGGCTAGTGGCTAGTTAGCTTGCGAGCTGAAAGCTAACGACAGCTTGGCTAACGCTAGCAAATGGTCATCTTTAAGGCAATGGCTCAACATTTACATTGACAACTTGGTAAAACATAATACTATTGTGGAACATAATAGGATATAGGGGTCAAACGTAGACTTCTGAATAGTACGCACCTCTGTATAGTAAATCCTTGTAAAAATAGTCAAGTTTCTCCGCTGTCACAGGCTTGATGTGTCTATACTTACAGGTCTTCCCTGCCGCTTGGATTTCACCACACGCCATACTTTCACATGGGGGTATGTAATGAACCAGCATAAATTTGTCTCCAATCCCTGTTGCCCTTTATGAGGATAACATATCTTTTATTTAGCTGCATATCGAAAAATTTCAACGAAATATTTATGCATCTTGAGAAGAATAAGACACAGTCCACTGGAATTAAAATATGAGAACCCCTATTTATGTTTGGTATCGCCTAAAACTACGGAAACACCTTTGGAAATCGAAACAGTGAGAATACAACCAATCTTAATCTCGTTTACTACATACACAAACCCAGGTCTCAAGAAAAACACTATGGAGGTTGGTGACCGTGCAAAAATACTTATTAATTTAAAAGTACACAATTTCAGACTACTTTACTCAGTGTACGGCACAATGGCAAAGCTTGATGAAGCGCCAGTGACAAGATTTATTTTAAGACTGACTGCATGTGATCTAATACACCAAAAGTCTCTGTGTCTGACTACAAGTAAATTTATTTCTGCATAAAAACGTCTTGGCCACAAAGTAGAAAACAAATTCTGAAACTAATATTCACATGCTTATGTAATCAGAGCATTAATAAGGAACAATAAAAAGATTCCTTAAACCTTATTGTGAATACTAACTGCAATCACTATCCAAACCAAATAAGACTGAACAGTTCCTCTCTTTGAGGGACACCAACCAGCTCTCCCATGAGTCACTAAACAGTAGGCATTGCAGAGCTCAAGGGCCATGATTGGAACTGTCACAGACTCTGTCAGATGATGATGGCAGTGTTTGTTCTTGTGTCTAAATGAAGTACTGTGGCAGACACCCCCCATCCATTTGCTATTGCTATCATACTGCTGTTCCAAAACAGCAGTATATAGTAAAAGCAACATAAATAAATTATTATCTCTTTATATTAAATCCCTCTCTTGGGTCTGGCCTTGATGTGGCGGGGGGGCTCACACGTTCCAATGACCCTGGGGAGCGATAATGTCGGGAGCTCGCTCCTGGTAGGGTCACCCTTGGCGGGCCGGTCTTCAGGGTAGGTTCCAGACAAACAATGACCCCAGCATGTCGGTACGCTGTGAGGTGGCGACCACACCAACCGACTGTCCTGCGGAGGGCCAACAACCCACCCAGGAGAAACCCCTTTTGTTACGAAACCGACCAGAGAAAGAAGCCGGACTGCCCAGCACGGTAACGGACCCGAGCCTGCCCCCGACCAACGAATACGGATCAGCCTTCGTCAGCAATGGCGAAATAACAGCAGGCGACCATTGCTACATTTGGAGTGGCCCCGAGAGACGGACAGGCCTTTGTTGCGTGGCACTTACCATCCCAAAGGTCTTCCGTGAGTCCCTCAGCAGCTGGACACCACTGAGCGACAGATTGCTGTCGCCTCGCTTTCTCCACCAACACGGCAAGATGACAGTAATCGTTTCTTATGCCCCCTCTGATGTCGCTGATGAGGATGCGAAGGATGCCTTCTTTGACCAACTCCACCAAGCTGCTGGCCAAGCCCCACCCCACGATATTACCATCATCCTCACCGACGGCAACGCCACTCTGTCCAGCAGTGATCGGCCACAGGCTCAGCTGTCGGCACTAATTTTGCTGACAGGCTCACGAACGACAGTGGTAATCACCTCCTTCTCCGCCACCACAACAACCTCTGCGCTGCTGATACCTGGTTTCCTCGGAAACTCTTCCATCACTGGACACGGTACAGCCCGGATGGCAGAACCAGGAAAGCCCTGGACCACCAACCCTGGAAGTCGTCTGTCACCGACTGCCGCGTGTACTGAGGAGCAGAGCTTGGCAACGCATCTCACCGCCTGCTGGTTGCACAGCTCAAGCTAAACCTGCAAGCCAACCAGCACTCCTAGACTCATCTACGCCTGGACTCCTTCCTCCTACGGAGCTGTGTCCGTATCAACGGCGGGGATTCTGACTGGTTTCCCGTCTCCAGTGCCGTTCGGCAGGGCTGCGTGGCCGCTCCTGACCTCTTCAACTGTATCATTGACCATCTGATGTCCAGGGTCTGTGAGCCGATCCCTGGAGTGTCCCTCGGCAACCACTACGTAATCGACATGGAGTACGCTGACGACACCATCCTGCTCAGCACATCCTTCAGCCAGCTGAGAGACACTGAGCATACACAGTGAAGAGGCAGAGAAGCTTGGCCTACAAGTGAGCTGGACGAAAACCAAGTACACGTATGTTGGTGATGGACCAGATCCACTCCCCCTGCGGCTTGGCAATGACATCGTAGAGCCTGTCAAGAACTTTGTGTACCTGGGGTCCATAGTGACTGACAACGGGGACCCAAAACCAGAGATCATCCACAGAAGAACCCTAGCTGCATCAGCCCAGACCATCTCACGCAAGAAGAGGCTCAGAATCTACTACTCTGCAGCATTCTCCATCTTGCTCTATGGCTCGGAGACTTGGCCCTCAAACAAGACTGGCTTTGATTCTGGCTTTGACAGCAGGGCTCTCAGAACCATCGAGAACATCAGGTGGTCTCAGCGGGTTTCCAACAAAGCGCTTAGAGTCCGCACGTGCCAGCCCGGAGCATCCTGCCTGGCTGCGCAACGCCGCACCTGTTGGTTCGGCCATGTCCTCCACCTTCCTCCTGACCACCCGACAAGAGCCATCCTCCAGTTTGACCCAAGGGCCGCAGGCTGGAGAAGACCACGAGGCAAACCCCGCACCCCATGGCTGGACGTCATGGCGGTCGACCTCCAATTACATGTAGGCCGTGGAGGACGCAGAGCACCTGCGTTCCTGAGCCAGCTCTGGAAAAAACTGCTTCATCCGGTCCGCTCAACGCACAGGGACGGGACACCCCCTGGACCTTCGCAGGGGCCCTAATGAACTAACTAACTAACTATTAAATATGCTAATACATGAAGGAGAACTCCTTCCTGCTGTTCGGAGACAGCTGTTTATCATTAAAGCAACGGAATTAAATTATCATCTCTCATTATTAAAGATGCTAATACATGAAGGAGAACTCCTTGTATTTCTTACCCCATAGTGTTTACTTGTCACATACTCATGAACATAACATCTGTACCTTCATATCTAACAATATGTTCCATCGCTCAAAAGAGAGCATGTACTTCATGCCTTCATAGTGCAACCAATGATTAGAAAAATTAGGATCAGTGTTATCCTGAGTATATGTGACATCGTCAGGGATCAGCTCTGAGCCCCTTCCTGTTTGCAGTGGTGATGGACAGGCTGACAGATGAGGTTAGACAGGAATCTCCATGGACCATGATGTTTGCAGATGACATTGTGATCTGTAGTGAGAGCAGGGAACAGGTGGAGGAAAATCTAGAGAGGTGGAGGTTTGCTCTGGAAAGGAGAGGAATGAAGGTTAGTCGCAGCAAGACAGAATATATGTGTGTGAATGAGAGGAACCCGGGTGGAACGGTGAGGCTACAGGGAGTGGAGATCAAGAAGGTGGAGGATTTCAGGTACTTAGGGTCAACAGTCCAGAGCAACGGAGAGTGTGGAAGAGAGGTTAAGAAACAGGTTCAAGCAGGTTGGAATGGGTGGAGAAAAGTTTCAGGGGTTCTTTGTGATAGAAGAACATCATCTAGAATGAAAGGAAAGGTTTACAAACAGTGGTGAGACCAGAGATGCTGTATGGTTTGGAGACAGTGGCACTGAACAAAAGACAGGAGGCAGAGATGAAGATGTTGAGGTTCTCTTTGAGAGTGACGAGGATGGAGAGGATCAGGAATGAGTCCATCAGAGGGAAAGCACATGTTAGATGTTTGGAGAGAAGGTCAGAGAAGCCAGACTGAGATGGTTGGGTCATGTACAGAGGAGGGATGGAGAATATATTGGTAGATGGATGCTGGAATTGGAAATGCCAGGCAGGAGGTCTCGAGGAAGACCGAAGAGAAGATTTATGGACGTAGTTATAGAAGATATGAAGGTAGTTGGTGTGAGAGATGAGGATACAGAGAATAGGGTTAGATGGTGAAGGTTGATTTACTTTGGTGACTCCTGAAAGGGAAAAGCCGAAAGGAAAAGAAGAAGAACTCATTTGTTTTCAGGTTATGGTAGACTTTCAGCATTTTTTTTTTTTTTTGATTTGAGTATCTGGTCTGCTTACACCATGTGGTCAGCTCTGTCTTTCAGCTGGGAGGGAGAGAAGTATCAAAGCACACGTTGATTTCCCTTCATTTTGTTTGTATTTATAATCTCACACAAATGAAAACAAGCAAACAAAACACAAAATAAATAATAAATGAATGACAGCACAAACATTGGTATTTCTTCTTTGTTTCTCATCAGGGGTTCAGAGGTCAAGTCCCATGAGAAAGACAGTGAAGGGCATCCATTGTTAAAGCTAACTCCTCCAGTTGTTTATGTCCGCAGCTTCAGCCAGCTATCAAAACTAGTTTATTTGGCAAATGACAAAGTGCTTGGAGAAGTTCGAGCATGCATTGAAGGTAAGCAGAATGAGTCCAGAAGCACATTTGAATCCTGTTAACTTCATGGTGGTCCAGCAACCAACATACCACCATCACTCACTGACTTAATTTGTTTGTCCTTCATGTTATTCTTCACAACTGGCCGATCAAACTGCCGTACTTTATTCCTTGCAGAAATATATTTACTTCTGATCCTATGCCATATCAGGTCATATTTGTTCGTCTGACAAACTAATATGCGTAAACAATGTTCCTTGCTTTACATGTCCTTCTGATTCATGTAATACAGCAACTCCTACTCTTGGAGAACTTCAAAACCAACCCCCTCTCCCCCCTCTCTTTATTTTGAGATCCTTTTTTTACACAAGAAATAAACAAGGAAAAAAATGTTTCAATTCACCTTGGTGCGAGCCATATGATTAATATGCATTTTTGATAGTCATAGTAAACACAATCTGTTATGCTGGAATAACGTATCCATTATATTTTTTGAAAAAAATTGATTGGTATGATTGAAAGTATGGTCTTAGGCATTCCTCTAACACGGACAAAGTTGTAGATAATTACATAGTATTAATTTTAACACACAAATCCATAAAACATAGAAATATGGTGCTCAAATTCATTATGCTATTTCCTTCTAAAGATTTGACCTCTGACCTCTCTTGGCATGGTTTTATGAGAAGCTGCACACCACAAGTTACTGCCATTAGACAAGTTACAAAGATATTAAACTGGATGATTGATATCTCCATACCGTTGTGGTATTGTATTTTAATTGTCATGTTTTAGAAATATTGAATTTGTACTTTAAAGGCAAGGCTAATCCCCTTCCCTACTCAGAGAATAGGGAGCCCGTGGCCAAGATTCTTGGTCCCACCTTTATCACCACCTCAGAGGTAGGAGATCAACTCACTGATGTCCTTCATCTGAGAGGGAAAAGGAAAGAATATGAAGAAGGTGGGGACTTGGGTGTCAAGGAAAAACTGTGCCATTTGCTCCAAGATATGGATGAACAGCTCCTCGTCAAGCTCCTCCAAAAAATATTCGAGTATGTACTTCTCTTATTTCCTTCCATCACAGAGTGCAGTTAAATGATCCCCTTGGTTTCCATCATTTCACAACCAAAAAATTTATTTTTAACATGGCTGTGTTTGAGTGGAGTTAGCAGTTAATTTCTCGAAGGAACCACAAATTTATCTGATGTTTATTTTGTCTGTTTTTCAACATTTCATAGACAAGTCGGCCTCAATCCCAACACTGTGGAGAAAGAAGTGAAGCTGTTGAAGGAGTTTTGTTGTGAAGGTGAAAGAAGGCTGTTGAAGTCAGTTCACTACACATCAGGTTTGAATTATCATGTCAACAGTTCACTTGGTTGCAATAGCTTTTAACACTTGCGTTTCATATTCCAAAGCATAAAGAGACTGTGTTTTGCTACCATAAACTACTTGAGTGTCATTATATCTGTCAGATTCCTCTTTACTAAGTCATTAATCAGTAAATGGTTTTCGCTTCATTGCCTTGGATTCATTGGACTCTATGCAAGCCAAGACAAAGTTGCCACTCTTTTCAAAGTCAAATTGATGCTCTCTGTGTAACAATGTAAAAAATCCAGCCTAAAAATATGCCATTTGAAAAAGTCGTAGATAAATTCTCTCTAACTTTTTCCCAAAAGAAGTAAGCAAGTAAGTCAGACAGTCAAGCCATGTTCATGATCCCGAGTGAGCTGCTACTAACTTGATCTGAATGGTTTTGTAAAATTTCCCATAAAAGTCCTTTTGATGAAAACAAGTATGAGATATTATCATGGAAAATTGGATAACATGTGGCTTTAATTTAATTTAATTTGGTAATCAATTGTGTGAAACATATAGATCTTGAAAAACGTTTGTGTAGTCATCGAGAATACTTTTGAATATCACAAAACCTTTCTGGCTTTACGTTATTGTGAGTCATGAGGCATGTGAAACACGCAGATGTGCCTATCATGAATAATGTGTACCAACTTTTTGATGCGCTAGATGATACATTTCCAAATGGCTGTCACGCCCCACTATGGAGACAGTTGAAAGGTGACATTTGCTACCTTGTGATTGAGCCTTGTGACACTGAGACCCTTCACATCACCTGCAGCACCACTGGATTTTTTCTCACAGCGGTAAGAATCCAAAGATACAGAGCGGCAGAGACTGCCGGTGCTATTTGTCACTTTTAATGACAATCTTTCCGTTCAAGATATTTATTTTTGTTTGGGTTTGTTTTTTTTTGGTTATATCTTTGGTTATATCTTAGCTCAATCTATCTAATTATCACAATTTCATGCCAGCATATGCAGTGTGCTTTTGAAAGAATGCAATTTTATGCCATACACGGTCTATTTTAAATGTATCAAGTTTCAGATAATATGTCAGGTGAAGATAAAAATATGACATAATGTGTAGACTGAATACTAAGCCATATACTGTAAGCTTGCAAGACTTAGTGATAAGGGACAATTTGAGCAGTTGAGGCAGGAAATGAGTCAAGGTGTTTTAAGTATTGATCGGTCAGGGCTCCCAGGGAAGCTGAAGTTGTGGTGCTTGCAGTTTGGGCTGCTGCCTCGGGTGATGTGGCCTTTAACAGTGTGTGAGATTCCCTTGTCAGAGGTAGAGAAGCTAGAAAGAATGTTAAACTCATTTATTAGGAAATGGCTCGAAGTCCCACGCTGCCTAAGCAGCGTGGCCTTGTATGGGAAAAGGCATGTTGGAGTTGCCAGTTTCTAGTCTGTCAGAGGAGTACAAGTGAG
>CAAKHD010008346.1:7337-25289 GCA_901007705.1 Fistularia tabacaria
TATACAGTTTCCTCAAGTCACACAGTAAATGTCCAATACAAACACACACACACACACACTGAGACCCTGCTTCTCCTGGGTGCAGATGAGCAGAGTCTGTCCAGGAGGAAGAGTGTTGGGGATGTGGTTTCTCTCCAGATGGACGAGGACACGCAGAGTCGTCCTCTCTCTCAGCAGGTACGTTTTTTTTTTATACAAATATTTTGGCCGACGTTCGTCAGATGCTTCACTGGAACTCACATTTCTTTGCATTACACAGAGTGCTGTCTTTGTCTGAAGGACTTCCAGCTTCTTGCTGCGACTCACATCAGAAGGCTCATGTTGTTGTTGATCAGTTACCGTCTTATCACACTGATGTTTGTGCAGCCGGTAAATGGGCGATTGTGACATGATGTCACAATGCCTTGTGAGTCTTTTTTTCCTCTCCTTTTCTTTCTTCTGCACCCCCCCCCCCCCTTTTCTCTTTCCTTCTTCTTCTGGAAACGCAGTGTTACATTTTTCACCGGAGATGTCACCTGCTGTCTTTGTGTTCCTCAGAAGCTGGAGAAAGAAACTATCACCTTCACCACCTTGAAGAGTGCCATCGGTATGAGATTCATTTTTGAACGGTTCCTGTCTGTTGGCTTCGGCCATCCTCTCCGGCAGGACGGGCAGAAGATGTCTCTCGAGTCGTCCTCTCTGAGGAAATCGTCCCCTTGAGTCGGTGTCAAAGACAGAGATTTCCCTCTTACCAGCCCTTTGATCTCGATTTCAGCGAAACGCCGCGTCTTTCAGCAGACCAAGGAAATGTCCGGGCGCTAATGAAGCTTTCCGTTCGAACCTCCAGATGACAGCGGCGGTGTGGAGAAGGAGGAGGAGCGGCGGCGCAGGCTGATCGAGAAGTTCCAGACCGCACCCTTCGAGGAGATAGCAGCTCAGTGCGGGGCCAGGGTGGGTCACCGGCGTTTTTCTGAGCCTGGATTGCGACGCCCTCTGTCCCGTCTGCACCCTCGGCCTCGACCTGTGTGTCTTTGACAGGGAACACAAATCCCAACCAGGCCGTTCACGCCTTTCTAAATTCACTAGCCACGCGTTTTTAAGCCCGCGCGTTCCTTTGGCTTCCTGACCCGGCTCTGTCCTCCACAGACATCTCAGCTTCAGTGTGAACTGGACCGCGTGTTTGAGCTTGTGGTTCGTTCTCCTCCGTCACCGTCCGGGCTTTCGCCTCCAAGATCTACACCTCTGAGCCAGATGAAGTTTCCTGACCTGTGCGTTTACTAGCTGCGAGTGCGCACACAAAGGTGGTTCGATGCGGTAAACGCCGTCGGATGCTCGACAATCCAAGCGCAGTGTTTGACTGAAATGTGAAAATGAATGTCCATCCATCTATTTGTGTCTCTGCATTCCTATCAACTGTTCAGTTAATGTCGTGGAAATGTATATAGCATGATAAAAAACTTAAATTATTTATTGAAATGATTTATTGAATTGAAGTTGAATCACATGAATGAATGTGTATTTTGGATTTTTGCTCAGTTTCGCAGTTTGACAGTCATGAAATGATTCATTTCGTTCATATTTTAGTCGATCACATGAAGTGGTTCAATAAAAAATACAAAGAAGAAGAAAAAGACAGTTACTGGTTCCATGTTCTGGTATGTTATCTGCTCAACAAACTTTCAGACTGCATGTTTTCATGGATTTGTTAGCAACCTCGGGTCAATTCTGACGGTGAAAGACAGCAGCTGAGTTTCTGGTTTCCTGCTCCATCCATCCTTCAGCTGCCATCCACTCATTTGGGTCAAAGTCGGATGACCGGTAATTCTTTCTGTCGAGCAGTTTTTCATTTTGATCAAAGATGGGACGGATGTAACTCTAACCGGGGGGAAATATCGACGGTGAGTTTTTTGTGTTGAATTCAAATTTTAAACCCTCTGAGGAGATTCATTGTGTGACCGGACGAGAAGCCAAGTCAGATTTCACAGAATGCCAAGGAAAATTCATCCATTCAGGTCAAGAAACACGTCAGCACTTTCGATACCAACGGCGTTGATACCAAATCTACATTTTCAGCTGACCAGCGAAAAGGGCCGACGAGGCCGTAGGAAGCTAACCCTGCCTCTTCCAGAGCTGGAGGAGGGAACCGACAGCCTCTCTGAGGACCTTCATGGGATCCTGATCGAGTCAGGAAGAGACGCGGGAGGTGAGGTGGACGGCACACGAGTCCAGCTCAGCGTGTTCTTCAGAGCAAGAAGAACAGCCTCACCAGGTGGGCCGAAACTCGAAGGAGGTGGAATCCCGCTGTGGTTGCCAAAAAAGCAATTTGTAGCTTTTGTGGCATCAAGAAAGTCATTCCTCTGAAGACCTGAAGCCTTGCTGGGAAAAAGACAGGACAGGAATGGCCAGCTGGAGCCAGCATTGAGAGAGAGCTTACCAGTTTACCAGACTGTGGCAAAGCAGATAGTGGCCTTCAAAAGCTGGACTTTAGCAGATGAATCTCTTGACTTTGACTTCGACAACCCTCTGGTCAATGACTTGACATTGTTGAGTGATTTGTGTTTGGTCGGACTCGTCAGTCCGGACACGTGTTGTGCTTTGGCTTGTCTGTCAGTGAATGGAATCCGCTCACTGCCATTTCCAGATCAACCCGATTATATTTGGCATGTGTGTTCCTAATTTATTGGCCGTGAGTCTAGAGGGAAGGACATCTCTGGTCGCATCCGGCCCGATGCCGTCCGAGTTGCCACTCTTCTTCCCACAGGAAGTGCCTAAAAAAGGTACGAAATCCACACAGACAGTTTGACACACACACACACACAAAGAATGCAACGCAAAAGGTTCACAGGAAAAGACAAACGTCGCAGGTTGTAAATGCTGGTGAAGAATGTGTGACGCTGAGAGATGTTCTGACTCCAACCTAAGGACAAGGTCACTGAGAGGCAGAGTGAGAGCGCATTGCACGGCTGCCGTCTCCGTCCTTCTCACTGCGGCCGTATTTATTTCCCACGCCGACCAAACAAGCGCAACCGGCGCTAGCGTCGCTGGCTGGCTTTGGACAGATCTTGTCTCTCTCGGAGCGGCCGGGGAAGACAACTGTCAGTCGCTCAATCACGGCTCTTTGACCGGCGTGAAAGGTGTCAAACTGACAGCCGACGTCAACACGAGCGCGGACATCGACATGTCAGCAAATACAAACGGAAAGAATTGTGATTTCCATTCATATCAACAGCTGTTCGGTGACACGCTGATCTGACGTTTGTCTGTTCTCATCACGACCTTTTCAATCACGGAAAGGAAGAGTCGTGCTTTAACCTTCTGGATTACTTTCACTTTTCAATCTTCAAGGGAATGTTTCTTATCGCTGGTTTGTTGCCCTCAAGCTGGTGTCTCCTTTCAATCATTGCTAGGTTTTATCAAGATGTCTTTTAACATGAACGCTTTCACTTTTGAACTGAGGTTGCTTCAGTGATAATGAGCAGGGACATCGCTTATCTTTTTGGATTCAACCAGCTGAAGACTGACAGACTGGAAGTCCAGCTAGCATTGAGAAAAACTAAAATAATCTTTTCCTTTCCGTCTGCTTTTTAAGTTTCAAGCAAGGTTCGGTTGCACCTGCTATTCTCGGCGGGAAACCTTTGCTTTCGCTCGACACGCTTCGGCTCGCAGTCCATCCAGCAAACGTACGTCAGGAAGGAGCAGAGTTCTGGGTGCCCTTTGACAACAGCGTTGTGTTGCTCGGCCTGGTCTTTGGAACTCATCTTCTCTGGAAGCTCTTGCTGAGATTGTCACGGCAGCCTGAGGCTCAACATGTTCACCGAATCCTCCGCCAGCTCGGGCTGCTGAAGGATTCTCTGCGACATATTCAATGAAATATTCCACACTCAACGTTTTCTTCAGCAGTTGATCCAGCTTGTTGTCCTCGTTCTGGTTCTCCTCTGTACAGGGTTTTCATGAAAAGCTCCTCCTGAATACATTCGGCCACATTCTCATTGATACTAAAGGCAATGTGACAAGACAAAATGCTCCTCGAAGTTTGATCATCCAGACCGTGACACTCCTGTGCAAGGCAGTTTACGAGGGGGACAATTTCTCCTCACCACGGTAGATTGAACCGCAGGCTGTAATATCACGCGATTAATGATTCGAAGGAACTGGATCGTTATCTTTGATTGTTGCTTCCATTCATCAATGATTACTGGGCTGTTATAAAAGCCGAATGGTTTTCAACTTGACACTTGAACTGCAGTCGCTCAGCACAATGGATTTCTGGAGCTTTCTCATGCTATCAAGTAAGGCATAATTGTTATTTCGTAGTTTTTCTTGTATCTTTATCTTGTTTTTGGCTGTTGCTGTGGTCGTCCCTCTCCTCGCAAAGGAAAGGCTCCCGGTTTGATTCTGCTGCTGCAGAGGAGACGTTCCGCCAGGACTTTGCATGTTCTCATCGGGTTCTTGGCCTTATCCTCGCAGTCCTGAGGAATCAGTCAGTAGCTTTGACGAGTCGAAATCATCTAACACGTCACTTGTGCTCTTTGTCGATATTTTTCTAACTTTTTTTTTATTCTTGATTAAAATCCCGCTATGCTTTTTGCCTTTATGAATATTTGTCTTTGCTCTTTTTGATTTGCTTTTATTTCAAGGTGATTTGTTTGCTGGGAAATGCAGTTTGCTACCAGTAAGCTATTTACACTTTTTGAACTGCTTTTTGACATGAACTGCTTCAAAAACAAGTAAGAAATTCACAAGGACAGTTTCAAACACACACACACACACACACACACACACACACACACACACACACAAAGATAAGACGAAAGGTTCAAAGAAAAAGACAAAACATTCTAGGTTGTAAATACTTGTAAAAAAATGTGCAGTGTTCAAATTAAAGCTTAGTGATTTTCATGAACATCAACAGTTTTGAAGGGATATGTAATTCTTTGCCGATTATCCACCTGCCTGTGCTTGAAGCCTCCTCAAAGATGCCTCATAGCCTCATCACATCTAAAGAACGCCTCCTCTGGATGGATGGATAGAAAAAGGCAGTTATACAGCGAAATAACGTCTCCTCATAGCCAAAGACACGAAGCAAGATTCTGAGAGCTTAGCTAACGTTATTCACTTCAAAAAATACCCTTTAAAAAGTCTCAAAAGAGAATATTTAAAGATTAAAACAAAAATCTCTGGAATGAAATAGTGAGAGAAATAATGCCAGGAGATAAAGCTCATCACCACAGATGGGAGTTGCAGCCTGAATGGACTGGTCACTTCAAGGATTGACTTATTGGCTGAACTGTGTTTTCAGTAAAACAGTTTGATGCAGCAGCTGGATGACTGCTGACAAAGCCTCGCTCTGCCTCTACAAGTCACGACCCCAAGATATTTGAAGTCCTTCAGTGGAGCGGTTTCACTCCCTCCCATCCAAAACCATGGAACAGGAATAGCAGCAACCACCCATAAAAAAACATCCCATTGTCCTCATTCATCAGCTCTTCAAAGTACTCTTTCCATTTTCCCGTCACTCTTCTAGCATCTGTCAATACATTTTCCTCTCTATCCTCAATCACCTGGACCTGCTGTACATCCTTTCCACCTCTATCTCTGTTTTGCCCACCTGTATAAATCATTCTCTCCCTCCTTACTGTCCAACTGAGCATACAAGTCATCGTACGCCCTTTGTTTTGCCTTTGCTACTTCTATCTTTACCTCCAGCTGCATCTTCTTGTACTCCTGTCTGTTCTCTTCAGTCCCCTCAGTGTCCCACTTCTTCTTTGCTAACTGTTTTCTCTGTACACGATCCTGCACTCCCTCATTCCACCACCAGGTCTCCTGATCTACTTTCCTTCCAGACGACACACCAAGTCCTCTCCTACCTGTCTCTCTGATCACATTAGCTGTAGTTGTCCAGTCATCTGGAAGCTCTCCCTGACCACCAAGAGCCTTTCTCATCTCCTCCACGAAAACCATACAACACTCCTCCCCTTTCAGCTTCCACCACTTTGTCCTCTGCTCTGTCTTTGTCCTCTTGATCTTCCTTGTCACCAGAGTCATCCTACAAACCACCATCCTCTGCTGTCTGGCTACACTCTCACCTACCACTACTTTGCACTCACTGATCTCCTTCAGATGACCTCGTCTACACAAGATGTAGTCTACCTGCGAGATCTGAAATGTGAAGCTGCCAGTGGCGACTCATTAGACACCCCTTTTTCCTCATTTTGTGACGAACCTGGAACATCAATATCAGTACGGATTTCTAAAACTAACCGTAAAAAGAGAGTTGTTTTTTTCCACATAGTTTTGGTTTAAATGAGAAATCGCGTTCCTCCACTGACACTGTCCCTGAAAGCAGACGCTTCTCCAGGTGTGTCTGAAAATGAAGCTCCTGGTTTGTCGAAAAACGAGGAAAAAGCTGTACTAATGTGTCTGTATGTGACCCGAAGGGGAGTTTCACATTTCATCAGGCGGGTGCCGCAGTGCACGGGAGGATGTGTTGTCCTGTCAGTACCGCGATGGTACAACTTTAAACCTGCTCCTCAGCTTGGAACCTTGCTGCCTTTCCTGCTCTCCTGGACACACAGTATCTCCACCTTCCTTCTCTGCATCATGTCAACCAACTCGACCTGTCATCGGCCCAGGATTCAAAGTCCCTCCTCTCAGTCCAGACTCTTGCTTTTCCTCTTCTACCTCCTCTCCTCACAGCAGGCCAATTTCCACGGGTTTCAAGGGACAAGTCTTGAATCCCCTACATTTTAAAACCAATCATTTTGATGCCATTTTCTTGTTAACTGAGAAAAAACAAATCATTCTTTTGAGTTTGGTTTACTCGTCATCACCATCTTGTGATTCCAATTTGAGGACGTATTCATATCGGAATCATCTTGTTTCATACGGTCTCCTATCAAATATATTTGTTTCACCAGTGCTTTGTTTATGGTTTGGTTGATCAACAAATAGATGGGTTGAAAGATGAATTGACCCATCAATGATGTGTTTGCAGCCATTTCCCTGGGAAGCATCACAGTTTCAATGCAAGTTCTGAAATGTGAGAATGGATGGCTATGGAACGGCCAGTGTTACTGTGGTGAAGGATGGACCGGACCCACATGTTCACAAGGTGAGTGGGACTTCAGTTCCAGGAACGTGAAATAATTAAGATATTTAAAGGCTTGAAATGATTATTTCTGATTCAGTCCACCAATACTTCACTTGCTCTTTGACTTCACTTCGAGACTCGTCTTGAATCACCTGCATCTCCAACGAGTTGTCTTCCAAAAATATGGAATAATGCTAGCATGCCTGGTGTCACTGTTTTCTTCCAAACGTCTTCAGACATAATATCTTCAATATAAACATTCAATATAAGATGCAGTCTGTACACACACACACACACACACACACACACACACACACACACACACACACACACACACACACACAGATTCATATGCTATTACAAAGCATTATTTAATCATCGATTTTCAAGTTATTTTTTGCAAAAAGGGAAAATTTAAAAGACATTCTTCTATTATTGGTTTATCATTTATGACTATGTAATAAGTGCAATATGAGGGAGTTTTATTTCTATTTTGAGTCCTCTTGTTTCATACATTCCCTTTTTGCTTCATCAGTTCTGTCTTAATGGTTTGATGGATCAATAAGTATTTGATGGATTCATGAACGATGTGTCTCCACTGCTCTTCCTCCAGCGGTGACCTCCATCGCCCCCAACGTTTCAACAACTACTTTTCCTGTCGTTCCTGATGCTACTTCCATCACTGCCGCCACCAGCAACATAAATAACATTTCTTCCCCTGTCAGTTCCACCGCTCCTCCCACTCATAGCACAACTCTTCCTACTAGCACTTCTACTTCCACACATAATCCACCTACTTCTCCGTCAACAATTCTTTCTCCCACTTCCACTTCCCCTGTATTGACAACCCTCCCTCCCAGTCCCAATACCACTCTTCAGTGTTTCCACGGCGGGTTTCTGACATCGGATGGCATCTGCCTCTGTCCGGATGAGTGGACCGGAACCACATGTTCACGTGGTGAGTCACTGTGAAATCCCATTTTCTGTTTTTTTTCTTTATAAGTGATGGAGTTTTGTGTTGTAGTAATCCCAGCTCTCCATCCAGTAGCTCACACAACACTTCCTTGACATGTTACCTTGTGCTTAGACCAGTACGTTAGCTAAGTGATTCACTCGGTGGTTTAGAAAGCACGTCCTCGAATAGTGTTTGCTTCTTACTCCATTACTTAAAAATAAAAGAAATCTGATCGACAACATATATAATCTTATCACAAAATAAAACCCTGAAGGTAAGTGACAAAATGATGATCTTTGTATCAAATTACATCTTCAACAAGGGGTCACATTAATAAATTCCTCAGTGGGAGCTTTTCCATTTAAGAATGAATAGTATCAACTTGTTGTTGTGCTGTAGCGAGGCAAGGCTGCAGCAGGCCAATAGGACAAACTGGACTTAGTTCTACAAGGAGACTGCCCTCTACTTTGCTGTGACAACCAAACAACTAACAGGAAAACCTTGGGTGGTCACTTACAAGGCAAACAATCTTGTTTGTGGTGCCTCCACATTCTGTCCTCCCATTGTGCAAAAGTGCAGTGCAGCACCTGAACAGCTACACAGGACACACGTGAACACCTGGGGTGTGAGGTGTGAAAGTACAGGAGGCCAGCTGAGATCTAATTTTCCCCTGTCTGGCCGGTTAGCTGTCCTCAGCAACCCAGTTGGATGCCTCACTAGTAGGATCTGAAGATGAGCTGGATCCCCAAGGGCTGGTATCCAGTCCTCGCCACACCCTCTGCTGGCCTCAATGGTTGATACGAGCCAACCTGTCCTGGTGTGGGACCACCAGCCTCTCTTTATCAACCTGACCCCTCTACACAACATCTGAGAGTTTTTCCAGGATGGTACCGGGTCCGACCCAGTGGCTCATTAGCTCAGGGGAAGGGCCCTTCTTCCTCTCGGGACTGTAGACCAACACCTGTGACCTGGGAGCGAAATCCTGAGAGACCCGTTTCTCTTTGGACCTGGACTCGGTGAGGGCTTGCCTCGCTGGTCGAAGAAAGACAGTCCAGCCGAGGCTCGCCACCCAGCTCGGGTTCAGCTGGGCTCCAAAAACCTAGTCTACTGGTGTGCGTAGTTCCTGCGGTACACTGGGTGGATCTCTGCACCTCTGTCCGATAAGCCCACAGGGCCAATGGCAGCAGCAGGTCCCAATGTCGCTGCTGCTGACCAGTGACGGAGGGCAAAGACAACAGGTAGCAGTTTCCGGCAGCTGACACAGCAGCTCCTCTCTGGCGGCTGAGGACACGACTGAAGTAAGCAATGACCCGCTCTCCTTCCTCCCCTTCCTGGGACGGCACTACACCATGGCTCGCATTACTGGCATTTGTGTCCACAATGAAGGGATGCTGGGGCCTTTGATGAGTGCAGACCAGAGTTGGGAGAAGGCACGAGCACAGTCCTTGCTCCACTGAAATGCCCATCCCCTCTTGGTCAGCATGTGCAGGGGGCTGGCGATGGTGACAACTGCAATGATAGGACGCATGAAGTACCGCAGCTCACCAACATTGTGGTGGTTGCCCGGCTTGGTTCACAACGTGACCCATGTTAGGCGAGCTGGTGAAGGCAAAGACCAGACTAACCCTTAACCTGGCGAAGAAGTCATCTCGAAGGATGTGCAGCACGACCTGGAAGTCTGAAGCGTGGACAAGGAGGCCGTCCGAGTAAACCACACACCGGCTCCATGGACTGTCACCCAGGACCCTCTCGGGCACGCGTGTCATTACTAAGAAATGTTGTACCTCCTCTTCAATGGCTTCTCTTGTATTCAAAGATCTTTAGCTTTTTAGCAAAAATGTGATCATTACCTATGTCCTGTTTCCGTATATGACCTTCTCAAGTGAATTTGCCGAGATCCAGAAACACAAATGCTCATTTTAAATTCATGTATTTCAGAAAACTTTTGCAAGGAACAAATGATAGAAGTCTTCACTTTCCCCAAAACAGTCATTGGCTGTTTTTCATACTCCAAGGAGCAGTGCCCCAAAGGAACTCCCAGTGGTAAGATTTCATCCTCCTCAGGATCCAGCAGTATTTCCTTGAATCTGATATTCTTCAAACTTTTGCCTGCAACAGCTGGCAAACCAAAGGCCTCCACAAAATGTTCTCCCGAGGGTTTCGTATCCATGAAGATTCTTCCGTGTGACATCACACTCAGCAGCATTCTTCACGATGTGAGAACCTTCAGATAACCTTCAGATGTTTTTCTGGTGGAAAATGAGATATTTCAACCAGGGAGCTTCAGTTCAGAAGCTCCTTAGTCGTCAGATCAGGATCTGTAATTTCAGCGGGACTGCTCAGGTCAGGGCTCCGGAGCTAAAGCCTGAAGTTAGAAGGTTTGACTCCTCACGTATGGTCTTCACAAGTCAGATCAGCAGGTTTCGATTCTGCAAATGACTAAGGGGGTGGTCCTTTCCATGGTACCGACGGGCAGGCTCCTCAGTGAGATTCAGAAGATGCCCTGGATGTGAATGTTGAGATAAATCAGCTGCAGTGGCAAAGTTACTTCAAGTCATTCAGTTTCCAAAACACTACTTGCCATTGGCGCTGTGCTCGGGCCAGTACTGTCAGTAACCTGTTTTATATATAGAGTGTCCACTTGCATCATGAAGCTACAGGAATCAGGTGGAAATGAAGTGACCGGCCGTTTCCATAGAAACCTTTCAATGATACCTTTGATTTTTTTTTCGCACTCTCAGATATTTGACGTGTGAAACAAATGAAACGACGGATAAAGTGAATATGTTCCATGTTTTCAGCCCAACAGCTGCAAAGATCTCGGTCAACTTGCTGCATTCACTCAAATTTTGACAGCTAAACCCAAAGACCTAACACCTGGAGATGTTCTCCAAGCAGTGACTATCACCAACCACCTGCTTTTGGTTGCCCAAGATGAGGTACTTCAATTTATTACCACAGTCACTTTTTCAATTCTCCCCCCCAAAAATGAAACTGTTTGTGTTGACTGACACTGTTTACCTGACTGCAGGCTGTTTGGACGGCAGCTGCCAGTACAATCAGCCAGCTCCTGGAATCCAGCTCACCTCAAGTTCCTGAGGACAACAACATTACATCAGAGTGCGTATTGTCTATCTATCTATCTATCTATCTATCTATCTATCTATCTATCTATCTATCTATCTCTATCTATCTATCTATCTATCTATCTATCTATCTATCTATCTATCTATCTATCTATCTATCTATCTATCTATCTATCTATCTATCTATCTATCTATCTATCTATCTATCTATCTATCTATCTATCTATCTATCTATCTATTTCCTACCACCCCTTCTAGGCCTTAGGCCGCCAACAAGAGTTCTCCAAGCATCTGGGTCCTGAGCCAGCATCTCAAGCTGTCCACAGGTGTAGCCTATTTTCTTGGCATCTGCCTCCCAGTCTCTGCGCCATGTGTTTGGTGGTGGACCTCTCTTTCTTTTCCCTCGGGGGTTCCACTTGAGGGACTTTCTTGTGGTATTTGTGGCTGGTTTGCGGAGAGTATGGCCTATCCATCTCCAGCGCCGTTGGAGGATCTCTTCGTCCGCTAGCTTTTGGTTGGTACGTTTCCGCAGTTCTTTGTTGCTGATGGTGTTAGGCCAGTGGATCTGGAGGATTTGTCACAGACAGGTATTGATGAATGACTGGTGCGTATTGTGTTCATGTATAAATTATTTCAAGAAATAATGTCTTCTGCTAATATGTATGAGACGGATGGATGCCTGAAAATTCTCAGACGTGATCACTATATTCTGCATTGTACCTCTGCCATCATACTTTTTCTTGACTTATTATTTTCATCATCAAAATTCCCATCCCTTTTTCTTGACTGTTAGACTTGAGACTCGAGACTCAAGAGTTTTTATTGTCCTCACGCTAGCATATAGCCTTTTTGTAGGGACTCTCTGCGAGACACAAAAAAATATAAAATGACAGTGTGTACACTGCAGAATACAAACAGACAAAAGAAGGTGGTATCTCCACAAAAATGGATGATAACAGTTGGTGGGCAGTTGAGCGTGTGGAGGGTGCTGGTGTGTGTGGTTGTGTTCAGGGTGTGTTTGGAGTCCAGGCTGGTCGTCAGCAGAGAGGGTGTTGTGGATGAAGCGTGGACTTGGTGCAGTCTGGTGAACAGTGGGTGGCGGGGGTGGTAGTTGCCTCTGGGGGGGTTTGGAGCTCAGAGTGGCCGTCCGCAGGAGGACATTGTGTTTGTGTGTGACTGGACAGGGGAGCTGCGAGTGTGACTGTTTCGTGGATTGTTTTACAGCTCTCGGGAAGAAGCTGCCTCTCAGCCCGGATGTCCTGGTCTTGATGTTCTTGTGCCGCTTTCCTGTGGAAGGCGTTCAGAACAGACCACTGCCCGGCTGGCTGGTATGCGATGTGTCTGGCCTTCCTTTGCACCCAGGCAGCATAAATCCAGTCCAGGCCTGGAAGGAAGCGGCACACAATGCCCTGTGAGACTCTCATCACCTGGGCCAGTGCCTTTGTGTCTTGTGTCCTGCAGCTGCTATACCACACTGCCGCCCCCAGGCAGAGGATGCTCTCTGCTGAGGGTCTGGGAAGACAGGCCAGCTCTCTTCAACTTCCCAAGGAAGAAGAGCTGCTCTTTGGGCTTCTTCGCCAGGTGGGAGGTGTTCACAGAACATGACCAGGAACCTGATGCTGTCCACAAGCTCCACCGCCTCCCCATGTATACGGGGAGAAGCGTGTTCCATTCTCCTGGATCTCCTGTGATCCACCTTGACCTCCTTAGTCTTGCCGATGTTCAGGATAAGATTGTTGTCTGAACACCGCTGTATCTAGTACTGGACTTCTCCTCAGTATAAGGTCTCGTCATTATTGGTTGTCTGTGGAGGCTCTCAGACCTCCCTGTCAAAAAATGTCTTGTCGTGGCAACTGCATTTCTTGCCCTGAAGACGTGTCACTCCTCATCCCAGAGGCTTCTTCAGCTCTAGTAGCTTCTCAATATAACTGCCAGGGTTGTGACGTGTCCTCTTTGTGGGTTATGAGACTCACCACCTGTGGCCGGTCGGTGAGAAAGTCTGTGATCCAAGAACACAGCGATACGGGTCATCCCACGTTGTGGAACTTCAAGGCCAGCTTGTCTGGGAGGACAGTGTTGAAGGTTGAGCTGAAGTCCACCAAGCGCATCCTAACATAGAGGCTAGGGCTCTGCAGGTGAGTCACCATCCTCTGTAGAATGGTTCTCCCTGTACGTGCACTGTAGGCTGCTCATGTCAGCAGGGGTGTTGTCCTCGGTGTGCATGAAGGTACTTGCTTTGAGAGGGCTTAACGTGACGTGACATAAACAGAAACCATTTTAATCAACGAAAGCAGAGATCTTCTTTTCTTAATGTCTGAAATTCTTATTCGGGTGTGATAGATCAGCTTTGTGTTACTGAGTGAAGGACAAACTGTGCTTTGTTTATGTTTTAACGAGCAGCCTGACACATACTCTGGAGAAGCTGTCTTTGAACCTCAGCGCGAGCACCAGATCCTCCACATCTGGGATTGTTCAGCCCAACCTGGTTGTCCAGTCGGCACAGATCCCAATGGCCGGCACACGGGGCGTACAGTTTGCATCTTTTGAAGGTCAGCGAGAGTGCAAGCGTCCATCAGCTGCTTCATCTGGAGTCCACTCAGGGAGCCCACACTAATAAGGTTTATTTGGATGGTAGAAAATGAGCCAAGTATTAAAATGTAAACCAATTAATGATGACAATACATTTGGTACGGACCGCCTAAAAGACACTTTTGCACGTGCTATATATCTGTCTTTGTCAAGGACTGACTGATTTGAGAAAAAAAGAAAAAACAGGATTTGTAAATAGTAAATGTGGTTGCATGTGTGATGGAACATGCGTGCAGGGTTGTCTGGGAAGTTCATAGATGACCGACTCAAGCTCCACACCAACACGTCGGCGGTCGTGCTGGAAAAGTCTTTTGTCACTGACAGCCTTATATTCGTGAAATTTTCACAAGGTAACTTTTCTGCTCCACAAATGATTGTGACTTTGTGAAAGCAGAGTCCCGGCCAAACGTAGTCCTTCTCTCATGCCCAAAGATACGATCAGCCTGCGGATGCCATCCAATGCCTCCGTGGGTTTCGTCCTGTACCAGGACAATCATCTCTTCAGGTCAAAGCTCTACCGTCGGCGGGACGCCAGCATCAAGGTGCTTTCGGGCAGCGTCCACGGCCAGCAGCGTGGTGTGCAACCAGAGCAAGTGGAGATGTGGTTCAGACCCAAAGTAAGATGTCCATCATCAAAATCATGACAGAGGCAAAATATAGCAACTTGGTGCGATTACTTTGAAAAAACAACACGATTGTAATTTTTTCTTTTCGAATGCTTAATTCAGATCTTTCGTCCGTTTCTGATTAACCAAATTGTGATTTGATTGTTACAAAAACCGACGATGGCAGCGGTGACATAGAAAGCCATTTTCCCTGTTGTTTCAGATAAAGAACGGCATGACATTGTCCAACTTCGCATGTGTGTTCTGGAACTACAGTCTGGGGGACTGGAGCACTGCCGGCTGCTACAAACTGAACAGAACAAAGGAGTTTCTGCAATGTGGCTGCAATCACACGTCCAACTTTGCTGCGCTCATGGTAAGCAGGACTGGAGTCCCAACACCAGACCAAGCTTTCGAAGATCCGATCAGAAGTTAAGTCTCTGGGATTGCAAGTAAAAATGAAAGTACACATTAGCTGTCTCTTATGCGGTACCGGAGCTCAAGTATCAGCACAAGCTCTCACCCGTTTCCTGGCTTCAATCCATTGGATCTGAGGCAAAATTTGATTTCAACACAACGCTGCTCTTATGAATGATAAGAGGAACTATTGCAATTACTCCTCTTCATCAATCATTGTCGGCTGCTTATGCCTCTTTTTTAGGAAAGCGGTTCAGGGAGTCCTGTCAGAAGGAAATGAAAGATAGTCACAAGGCTAGGATAGTATGTGCGATATGCCGTCTTCTCACTTGCCGACCCCCCATGCATATTTTCTCTTCTTTATCACTTTGTGCCGGCCTCCTCTTGCTCAACCACATGAGCCAGCAAGTACTGCTGGCAGTTGGCTACCCTGGCTTGATTGGACGAAGTACTAGGTTGAGAAACTGGCCCCTGATGACTCAAAATTTTTTCTCTGGATGGCGTTGCATATGGCATCTCGATCACTTTGCGTCAGTACTACGAATACCTTGCACAGGAATGGTGCCGTTTACAAAATCAATGGGATCAAATGTGTACAAACCAAAAACCAAAAACCAAAAAGGGATATTCTAGGGGGAAGTCTTTGTTTTCAATGAACATGTATTTGGCGGGGCGGAATGGGGGCGCAGTGGTTGGCGCTTTGGCCTCATAGCACGAAGGACGCCGGTCTGATTCCTTGTCTGGGTGGAGTCTGCATGTTCTCCACGTGTCTTCCGGTTCTCCGCTTTCCTCCCTATGTCAAAAAACATGCGGCAGGCTAATTGGAAACATTGGGAAAATTGGCCAGGTGTGCAAATGAGAGAGTGAATGTTTGTCTGCCTACACATGTGGCCCGTGATGGACAGTTGGTGGTAGATAATGGATGGAATGATGGATGTATTGGGTGGTCAGGTATTGAATATCTTTTGTAGCATTCCTCCTGTAAGGAGGAGGCACTGTGCTTGAACTGATAACGGATCTCTGGATTCGCCGAAGGAAGTCTGAAACATCACTACAGTTGACTTGAAAACACGAGTCCCATGCTGGCGACACACTTGACCCAGTAATTAAGTGATTGCATTTTGTTTCAGTCTTTGACTAGAAGTCAGTCAGTGGTCCTGGATTTTGTTTCCCAAATTGGACTTATTATTTCCATCGTGGCCCTGGTTTTAACGATCATTCACCGCCTCAAAGAAACGTGAGTACATTAAGACGTGACGGTAAGTCAGTCTGATATTTGTCCTGGGTCCTACGGCTAATACGTCCCTGTGTCAACTCTTATGAATGACCTTCATGTACAGTTGCCATGAATAATGTACAGATTGCTTTTCATCGGGAAAATGTGACAATCTGCAAAGTAAGGCTGTAAAATAGGTATCAACACCAAGTCATTTGGACAGCACAGATATATCGGCTTTGTTTGAACGACCCCTTCTTTTATAATAGGTTTCCAAACTGTTAGATAAAGTAACAGAAGTCGATGAAAAAAAAAAAGGAAAGTCTTGTGTTGTTTCGGTGCTTTCTTCATGAGCCGAAAGTGAACCAAACCTGAGGTCTCTTCCTGCCGATCCAACTGAAATGGGTAAATAACTCGATTACTTCTTTGTCCAAAGATTTTATAAGCAGCGTCACCGTCAGAAGGAACTCCTGGCACTGGTGTCTTTCCTCAGCATCTCTCTCAGCCTGCTGGCTGTGAACATCACCTTCCTTTCTGGAGTGGAGATCAACAACAAAATGGCCGAGATAGGAAGTGAAAAGGAAAATAGAATCGATCGATTGAACGAGCCAGAGAACCACTCCTGCATCGCTGTGACGGCTTTGCTCCAATTCTTCCTGCTCGCCAGCTTCTTATGGAACGGCCTCTACAGCACTCAGCTGGCACTGCGGATCCTGATGGTCCGCCTCCGCCTGCCTCCCTTCATGATGCCGCTCAGCTTAACCGTTGGATGGGGTGCGTCCGTCTCCTCAGGGTTATTATGCATGCGTGTGTGATGTAAGACTGTACTGTGGACTCGACGATGCCATATACTCTGCCACCATATCACATCCGGTATAGAAGCATGGACATATATATATATATATGTATATATATATATATATACATATATATATATATATGTGGCCCTGCGATCTACTGGCAACCAGTCCAGGATGAGCCCTGCCTGCCTCTGGGCCAGTGGCAGCTGGGATAGGCTGCAGCCTCCCTGCGGCCCTGAGTGGTAGATAATATGATTCGACTGCTAAATAGAGCAATTTGGGAAGAATCGGCGCCGTGTTTCTCCAGGATATCCATGGACTCCACGATACGCAGAACAGATGACGAATGAATGAATGGATGGATGGATGGATGGATGGACTGTCTACGTATCTGTTTATCTCCAGGAATCAGAAATACAACAATTTACCAACTCATAACTGATCCATCATCAGTGGCTTCTTTTGTTTTCTTCAGTTTCTTTTTCAGCTGTTAACTATGAGTCTTTTGCATCTTGTCTTTGCAGGACTACCAGCGTTAATAATGACAGTCACATTAGCTGTGGCTTATGACGGCGAAAACCCGACGAAATACCGGCAGGACGATTTGTGAGTCAACAGTTTTGAAGACATTGTACTAGTTCGATTATTTTTTTTCACAAAAGAGGAAAACTTTCTTCATCTATTCAATGAAGGACACAGCTGATTTTTTGATTGAACTTCTTTGCATTTAAGCAGAGATCAAAAATGTCTCGCGTTTTTAAGTGTACTTTTGGCAAGTGTACTTTTTGACACGCTTTCCGGAAAGTGTATTTGACCTTGGCCGATAGATTGATGTTTGGAGTCAGCCATCACCAACCACACCATGTTGCTGTCCCGCTCGACAGCAACATGCGAAGATTTGGATAACAAATATGGTGATGGAGCTGCTATCCGCACAGGGCTAGCTGTGTTAGCATTAAGTTATCATTGTGGAGTAAATAATTCCGTATCTTTCGAGTGATAGTTTTGTGGAGCGACATGGTACCTTTATTCATCTCTTTATTTCTTTGCCAAAATGCTGGCAAACCTGCATGGACGGTTTACGACAGGGACGTCAGAGTCGTGTTCAGCGAGGGCCACATCAGCGTCGCGGCTGCCCTCAAAGGCCACATGGAACGCTAACAGTGCAAATGGAACTCAATGTAATGTCAAATAAATGTAACGACCCCTTCATGT
>CAAKHD010008349.1:0-11623 GCA_901007705.1 Fistularia tabacaria
GGCCGGAGGGGGTGCCCCGGGGGAGCAGGGCGGCCCCCCCCCCCCCGGAAACAACCCAAAACAACAAACTCATCTCTGGAGCGGTGGCGGAGCAGAGACTCAGTTGGAACCTCCACGCTTCCTCGAGGCCACCGACAACTTCCTCCCGGTGTCTGACTATCTATCGGCGCGCCTGATCGGCAACTCTCCTGCAAAATTAGCCGGTATTTGTACCACCGTCAGCAGCAGATACTTAATCCTACGTGCATCTCATAATAACACCAGTTTCCGATGCGGACACGTAACAGAGTCCTTGCTCGGTTCTTTATTTTTCCGCCAGTCGCCTCCCGTCTGTCGAAGACTCCTGCTCCCTTTTTATTCCACCAAACACACGCGGCCCCGGTGTCTCGCCACCTCCGTCTATCGTCCTCTCTGCCGCTCGGCTCTCAGATAATCTCCGGCGCTGGGACGCGCTCTGTCATGCCCCCACTCCCCCCACACACACTCCCCCTGTCATCATGCTGCGAGTGACTCACAACTCCTTTCTGGAGAGCCGACCGTCTCTCATCATTTTTCCACGTGCGTATCTCCCGCTGAAAAAAATGGCTGCCTTATTGTTCGAGCGGCTGTGACCGACGCCAGTGACTCATATTTGGGAAGAAAGAACAATTGCTGCTTCGCCCACATAAGAAGCACCTTTTTTTAATTTTCTCTCTGCGATAATCTTCCTCCTCAGCCTCAACCTCCTCACTGTCGACGACTTTCCTGTTTCCTGTCGCTACCGTCTCACCGTTCGTGTTACGTTACACCCGTGAGGCCGGCTCAGCGCTACCCCTTGTGGAGCTGCCGTGTACAACGAGAGAGAAGCGTTTCTTGTACTGATGATTGGCTGCTGTCGACCGGGGAGGTGGGGGGGTGGGGGGTGTTCACAATGTGAGGGTTTTTAATAAGTGAATACAAAATAAAAAAAAATATATATACATATACATATATATATATATATTCCAAATAGCCTATTTTTAGCTAGAATTGTTAGCCAGGATTGTTGTAGCAGAATACTAATGGATGAAGGTTGAATTGAAAAATGAGAAAATTTAGATTAGCTTTATTCAAAACTTAGCTGGTTTGCTAGTTTGTTTGTTTGTTTGTTTTTTTGTTAAAATAAGCCTTCAGTGGTCGGGGCTTTATTTTTTTTTTTATTAGATGTACTGTAAAAAGAAGATTATTTTCTAGCCTTAAACAGCATCTCGTAAAGCATCCTTCTTTTAATGATTATAAATGTGAATTCCATTTATTATTGTTCTTCTCATAATCGGCAATATTATTCTGATTGTCTTTAACCTACAGTGAAGATACAGTGAAGAATTTCATGTGATTTCAGGGCCTGAAAACCCACAGCGAATAGAAGGCCTTAAAAGGCCTAGAAAAGAAAAAGGGGTTCCCCTTTAAGGCGAACTCCGCCTGCGGCTCCGCCCGCATGACTGAGCCTGATAAACATGGCTGATGTGCTAAAGCGCGGGGCCCATTAGAGCCAAATCCTGACGGGCAGGTAGTGATTACTTCAGGGTTTCGGCTTCACGCAACCTTCGGCTAGAATCCACTTTGCTGGGGTTGGGGGCGGCATGGGCGCCGGGGGTTCTCTGAAGCGCCATTGTGACATTACAGGTCCTTTAACCAAGTTCCTGGGCGCTGACATTTACTATTATTGTTGTGATGATATAAAAGCACTCAGTCTGAGCGCTCATCTAAGGCTGGTTGGCACCTTTTATCACAGCCACTTTCATGTCCACCCCACTCTGCTTCCCCCTCCCAACCACCACCTACACAGCCACCCACCGCCGCCATGGCTTTCATTGGCCGGAAAAAAGGCTTGGAAGAAGTAAACCATAGATCGGTATTAAAAGGGACCTGCAAACCGACGGGCCGTTGATGGGATCGCTCGCAAATTCCAGCGGCATTCAACAGTCTGTTTAATGGCCTTTAGGGTTTAGAGAGCAATAAACTGGTGAGAAATGTGAAGGGCAGCGAGGAGTGCGTCACCGGTTTTCGCGCGACACCATGTGCATCACTCACGTGCTCGCCGCCGTCTCCATACAATGGAGCCTCCCAGCCTGTAGGCTTGTGATTCATCGGCAACAATGGAGACCGATGAATCTCAGCCGGGGTTAATCTTTCTTCCCCCCCCCCCCACGGTTCTGCGGCTGGTGTTTGCATGAAGTGCCTCCATGTGACCCCCGAGGCCGGTGGACAGGAAGTGGGCGTGATTCACGGAGAATTGGTGAATGGAGAATATAAGTTAAATAGGTAATGCCTCATTGTGCCCCCCAACACACACATACCATCCAAGACGTAAATGCAAGACTATGCAAACGTTCCTGCTTCTGCAACAGTTGTGACCCCAAAGTCCCTTTTCTTCCATTTTTACCTTCATCTTACAAAGATGTGGCTCATGAGTGAGCCATCATGACGCCATTTCTCACCGGATCTCCCGTTTGAGTTGAGGACTGAGGTGGGGATTTAGCAGGTAGGCGACCACAGAACGAGAGAAAAGCAGTTATTTTTGCAGATTTTTTTCGTATTCCGGCGCCATGAAGCATCACTACGGTTTCTATCCTTTGACCCCCTTTGAGGGGGGAAAAGAACAATCTGATTATTTGCTTTTGTCTATCTGCGTTTCCTGTTTATGTTACGAGTAATATTAGATCCTCTCAAACAGTATTTGTTTTTCTTTTATATTTTACGACGCGTTATTTTGTAGCACTTATTATCTGTAATATGAAATGAATGCACTCAGAGAGTGTTGAGTTCAAGTGCCTGTGTACAGCATCAGGTGTCTCTCCGCTCTTTCTCCACCCATTTGACAATTGTGTGTGTGAATTTTGTTTACATTTCGGCAGATGATGAAGATTTCAGAGTCCAGAGCCGCAGGGGAGCCTGGGATACTCACACAAACTGCTTAGAGATTAACTGTACACGCTCCGGTTGCCGCCATCTTGTATGTCAGTGTTCTGCAACGCTCCGGCATCTAAACACTACAAATACATTTCATCCATGACTCCCGAACTGGGCTTGCGAGATGAGCTTTGCTCTGCAAAGAGTCCGTGGATTTCAACACGCACTTCGATCTCAGAGGAAACCGGCGGGGGGGAAACGGGAGGGGGGTGACGGATGTAATCTGCCTTAAAAGGGGAAGCAGTTCAGCGGGGTTCATCTGCCATCGTATTCCCACAAACCTGAGGGATTTAGTTTAGGACCTGCTCTCCAAACAAGCTGAATGTCGACTTTACCTAACTTACTAATGTAAAATGCATCGTGTAGATGTGGATTTCTTAGAGTACAAAAGTTCACTATAAACACTAATAGAAAAAAAAAAGACTGTGCAAAACTGAAATAAGCTTCTATAACACAATAAAAGAGGTTGTCATTGCATTCCGAGTCTACTTCATCTTTTTGGCCGATGAAAAATGGCGACTTTCTTTGAGCGACATGCTTTTGGATGGTTTCACCCACGCATCCAGGAGATGACATCACTGGTGCCAATCAAACGCTGTCAATCAAAATCGTTCCCGGGAGTTTGAGTTAATGGAACTGCGATGGAATGAATGATGGAGGATTTCATTCTTCTTCCCCGTCTGGTTCAGCGGTTCAGACAGAAAGCAGGTCGTAGTCCGATGGCCGGGGAAGGCTGCCGCGGAGACAGGTTTTTTTTTTTTCTTCCATCGTGATTGATTAGGTCTTCACGGGGCCTAAAACAGAGGAGGGAACAGGCGCACTTGACAGCAAAAAGAAAAACGCAGATTTCTGTTTCTTTAAATTCCTCTCCCCAGTAACAGCCAAACCACCTGACCCGAAGAGAGAAGACGGGATGACCTTTCTGTTTTGAAGAAACACAACCAACACCAGTTGTGTTGTTTGGACAAATGTAGGAAAATATTTAGTTTCTTGGTGCAGTCGAACCTTGAACTTGCTTTCTAAAACCTCTCCCTTGTTTGTTGGATTCAGCCACATTGCACGCAAGTCTGCGACCTCTGACCTCTAACTGTTCTGATGATTCACTGGACACTCGGCCTCAGCTCCTACGACCATCCAGACTTTTTGCACGTTGCTGGCAGAGGCAGGTTTTTCAACAGGTTTCGTTAGCAAAAAATGCTTAATAAAAAAGGGGCTTAGACATCGACATACCTCGATTTCTCCCCGGTTCTTTCCACTTTGTCTCAAGTTGCAAGAAAACAGGTGACCGGTGACCAAAATAGTTTTATGAAAGTGGTGCACAGCAAGAGGTATCTGATAATGGGCGTGGATCTACCAATCGCCAAGCACCTATGTTACATAAGTTACTATGGAACTGTAAAAAGATCCCACCACAGATTGGGAGCTAAAATGGTTCTTGAGGTCTCGGGGTCCTATGCTGTCCAAATATATGAAAAAAATGACCTTCGTTCCTGGACAGGCTCTTAAAAAAAGTTCTTACAGTGTAAAAGGGGCTAAAGTCTAATTGTATTGCTGACAGAGTTCTGGGGAGTTCTGGAGAATTCCAGACTGAACGGCTTAAATGGGCTTGAACTGCATCCTCTGACATCTTCATCCATCCACAATTTTGGGCAGATTTTACGAACCGGTCCCTAATGGCGGTATGAGCCTTTGCCCAGTGCCTGTGCAGCAGATGATTCCCTTGAAAACAGAGTTGTCAATCGATACTATTGGCCAAAAGATCTGGGATTTGGATTTGTTCAAGATGTGAACCGAGTCAACTCCTGCTGTTGTAAGCATGCTAAAATTAATAGATGGGTAAATCAATAAATAATGCATTTATTATGGACAAATTACATTCCTTCTCTTTTCTTCAGCCATTGTGGGAGAAAAAAAACCTAAACATTTGAAGGTAGCACTACCGTGTTGTGCCTGGAATCACTTAAAATAGCAGTTCCGTACTCGCAGCAGAAATTGGCTCTGTCCGGAGCGCGCCAGATTCCTCCACGCCTGGGACGTTTCAAACGCACCTCATGTTTTTAGACAAGCTCATCCGAGAGGGCACAGGTGGATTTTCTGTTCTGACTACGCCGCACAGGTTGGAAACCAAGAAAACGGAGCCTTTTAATGAGAATGAAAATTCTGACCCCATTTTGATACATTTAAATTAATCTCTGAGATGTTTAGGAATCTGGCAAAAAGATTTTCCTTTTTACAAATGATTTCAATAAGGTACCAAAGGTGGCCCGAGGAAGGTATGGGAACAATAAATCAAGCGTACGTTCTCTGAGTGCCGTGTGTGTCCAGGAAGTGCGGGGTTGTTTGACAAGCCGTCTGAAGCACATCATTTCAATGCGACGCAAACACATTGGAACAATTCAAGCCCTTCAGAAGACCGACTGATGGGATATGAGTTCATGTTTTATTTTTTCTGGCTGGAATCGGAATTTGACGTTCGGCATGATTGCTAGATTTGGCAGGCAGCTTTTGCCACCACTTCCTGGTTTTATCAACCGTGTCCCGCGTTCAACCGCTATCTAGATTATGTTTTTTTCAATGTTCCTCTAACGTTAATCCTCCTGTCACGTGACATGACGGGACATCGCCGCATCCCAGGTTTTTGCTCACTGCTCAACCCTCAAAATCAAAATGCTGACACACACATCTGGGCAGCGGGCGCTTCACATCTGCACACAATCTGGGGGAGTTATTTCAGGGAGATGATGTTTAGTTTTGTTATTTTGATATCCAAGAAGAAGTGGGCGTGTGAACGGCTTACAATTGCCGAAGATGTCAGAAGGCCTGACCGATAGTTAGAACTTGGCACACAGGAAGCGCACACAAACACAGCTGCAGAGGACGAGGTAATTTCCTCCATGTTGTGTTTTTCATGTTGGTTCCGCTGCTGCTGCACAGGTCGGGGGATGTTCCATAGTTGCGACGGGCCATGTGCGGAGCCCATCCTGCACCAAGGTCTCAAAGATTGATCCGCTGTGAGAGGCAAAGGAGGATATTCGGGAAAGGCAATTTCCAGTCTCTCACAGGTAACAATCACTGTCTGTGGCGTGCTCCTGAATACTGTGTCCTGAAAAGGTTTTATTTTATGGAGCAAGGATGAGAAGTCTGGAAGGTTCTCAATC
Source organism: Fistularia tabacaria (assembly GCA_901007705.1). Lineage (NCBI taxonomy): Eukaryota > Metazoa > Chordata > Actinopteri > Syngnathiformes > Fistulariidae > Fistularia > Fistularia tabacaria. Next base: position 6,090 of record CAAKHD010008349.1, read on the forward strand.
TAGCAGCCCACCTGGTCCCCTCTTTGTGGGCTCTCCATGTTCCCCTGATGCCCGCATGAGTTCTCTCAGGGTTCTCCTGGATAGATAAACTGACGAAAAGCGGCATAGTGGTTTGCTAGCCTGCAAGCCAGAAGGTTCAATTCCTAGTGGTTTCACTCTTTGTTGATTCTTCCCATGTTCTCCTGCCTGGGTCCTCTCCAGGTTTTCCATTCAAAAACATCATTAGGTCTATTCAAGACTCTGAATTGTCTGTAGATGTGAATGAGAAAGTGAATGGTTGGATGATTGTGACAGCCCCGCCTCTTGCCCCAATGCTAGCCCCAACACCCCCACCCTCCACCCCCACTATCCTGTCAGCAGGTTAAGCGTTATCGAGGAGAAATGAACAATGGAGAACTATGGAAATTTCGAGTACGAGCGTAATGACATCCAGGTGTGGAACCTTGTCCTGCAGTGCCTCAGTGCGGTGGAGAAACTGTCCCGCCCGGTCAAACACACCCCTCGGTGTACTTCATGTCAGTCATCACCTTGCGCTTGTTGGTCTGGGACGTCAGGACCGTTGTGCTGTTTGCTCTGTCTACAAATCGTGGCAGATTTATTCACCACAGCACCGCAAACATCCCAGAGTCATTCATCAAATCTGTCCACCTGCTGCCCCAGATTCAGCCTCCCCTCCAGATCAATGGCATGTACTTCTGGATTTTAATGACAGAAACCAGGCCGCAGGCACCTATATGAAAGCGTGATACTTTCTGCCTGGATGTATTTGTTTAACATGGTACATAAGGGTGTTTGGATCCATGGGAAAGGCTCAGACGGGGTTGCAGCTGCCTGGTGGGACCCGATTCGGTTGGTGTTCGGTTGGCCATCGCCGAAAAAACAATACAACTGAGCGATTAAGTGACACCTCCTTACCTGCTCTTCATCGCTCGTTCTCTGAGAGGCTCATCATAATCAATAGATCTGTATTCTTGGATGCTCCCTCATGATGGCTAATCAATAGTGCAGTTAAACGGTCTATGAAAGAACCGAGGAATGAATGTAGTGGACCAGCGGGGTTAACACGTGGCGATGCAAAGTGCTCGGTATGAGTACACGTCTCAGTGCACTCTCTTTCACCCTCTTTTAGCTGGAAAACATCATCTGATGGGCTAGAAAAATAAAGATTTAACTGCTGCAAGACAGGAAGTCAAGAGAGAACTGACTGACTGACTGACCAACTAGTTAGCTTGCAGAGGTTCTTTGAGGAATTACACAACTGAAACTGTAGCTGTAGATTTTGTAAGTTACTGAGAGATGATGAGGTCACTTCCTTTGCCGGTGGATGCGTTATCATCGGTACAGTTCAAGGAACAAGGGAATATTTTCTTAGCACTTTGAATTTATGAATAATGTCACAGTCTATAGGAAATAAAAACAATTTCTAGATAGACAGGTTACTTTCACTTCTTAAATTTCTGCGATACTTCGATGCCCCCTGCCTCTCCCCGTCACCATGTCTGATTATATAACGAAAAAGCGGGCAAAAACAACAAGAACATCCAGGCTGTGCTTTGTGTGCGGTACTTCTTCTGTGTGTGATTACCAGACAGGGTCCAATTTATCCCTACAATCATCTCATTTTTTTTGTTTACTCTAATTTCATCTTCCCCTGTAAGACAAATACAAACACAGACGTGGGCATCCACGCGGACAAGCTGGGCCTCCGCTGCCGAGGTAAAGTAATCTGACATCATTACGCTGAAGCCCGATTCGCTCTGTGTTGTTGATATCAGTTACACGACACCAAACGGAGTGAACAATCCGTGTCCTTTTTTCAAAATGCTTCCTTAACAAAACAAGCAACAACCTTGAGGGGTGGTGGTGGTGGGGTTCCTCCCTTACTCTCACTCTCACTTTCAAAATACGCCGTGTTTTTCTGATCAGCCCTGATGTCCCGGGGCGAATTCACATACTGTACGAGAAACTTTCCACGATCTTTTGAAATACAAAATAATGTGCGAAGACAAGTTTCTGGTTCCAAAACATCGCGGGAGTTTCTTTCAAATCCTGTTTAAAAAAAAAAGGTTCAACATTCAAAGCCCAATTAGTACGTTTTCCATAGCTCAAAGTACTTTGCAATGTTTGAATCAAGGCTTTGACAATTTCGCACGCTGTCATCAGCAGATAGTGACAAAAAAAATGAATAAACGAATAAAATAGCCATTTTCAGGGAAAGAAAGAAAGCCTTTGTTCAGTAAAAAAGGATCCTGCCTGATTGTCCATTATAGTCACTGTTGCTATGGTGACCAGTTGGCCCGGTTAGAGCCCCCTCATCTCTTCATGTAGCTGAACAGGGGATAACATTTGCTCAGTATGACAAAAGCATCCTAAACTACCAGCGGTCATTTTTTAAATACAACTACTACATAATCTCAACAGACATCCTACCATCACCTTGTAATTCATGTTGTAATGGAATCCAGCTTGGGTTGGGTGGGAGGGGGTCAGAGCCCATGATTGTGTGTGTCTGTTCTCCCTCCTATGGGATACGTACTCCTGCTTGAAGCCACAAAGAAACTGAGCCCCACATGTGAATGGTAAAGACTCGCCGGCATCCCTCAGGGTCTTTGCAGAGGCGGCGTGTGCAGAAATGCGTGGGCGAGCTGGCAACCGGAGTTCTGACCCCCATAAGTGGCTCATTTAAGAAAAAAAACACGAAACCAAAAAAAAAACAAGGAGGAAAATGGATTTCTGATGGGGTTGGGTTGTGATAATTCTCCACAGACTTATGGATGATCCAACCTAGTCCCTGGGATCGCACAGGGTTAGATTTACAAAAAGGATTTTGAACAAAGAACGAAACGAGTAAAATAGATCTGTGTTCCTATATTTCTCCGCTGAATTCCGAATAAAATCTGATGGCAGCTTAAGAAAAAATCTGAGGGCCAGGAACACTAGGTAGCCCCACGTCTTCCCCTTTTCAACCTATCGTAAATTCCCAAAGGAATATGTTGGATTCGCTTCCTGCTATGGCTTCAGGCAGAGCATGAGACAATGAAACACAAATTTATTTTCGAGAAGAAACTAAAGATGATGAGGATCATAGGAGTGCGTGGGTGTGTGAAAGAAGGGGGTTCGAGAGAGCGCAAGGCAGGCTTTTTTTTAACGGAGGGATCACCCCAGGTGTGGATGATGTCGTGAATGAGCCTCTCTAGCCCCGCCCACCTGCAGCACCTGCTGAAGACACACATGAGGCGGACAGCGTGGGCGAGGAATCACGCTTCCCTGAGACGTCTGAGTCATTTCTCTGGCCTGGTTTTTTCGACGATACACTGATCTGGGTTGACAACACACCTGGCCGTCGACTCCCCCCGCTCATCTGCCTGCCTCAGAGAATTTCCAAAGTGACTGATATCAACTTGTGACTCGAATCGGGGGGTCAAAGTGGGAGGAAGCCGGCATTTCGGCAGAAAGAAGATAAGTAGTGACACAGCACCGGAAGTATTTTTGAAGAAACTGAAAATGTGCCATCAACCTTTGAGTTACGGCACCTACACGGTCCACGTGATCTTCTGTGAACACTTCCATATTGGTGTTTACCATATTTACCACTCAAAACATTGAATTTTGAGCTTGCATTGAGCTGAAATGTCTGTGCTTTCCTGGATAAGCTTGGGTCTATGCTGATCATTGCTTTTGCATCAATCTTGGACCGACCTTGGTGAGGGGTGGGTGTTGGGGCCTTAAAGTGGTTGCTCTCGACATCAGAAGAGATAGTGAACCTGTGAGATTTTGGTTCCTTCTCTTCTTTTGTGCTAGCCTTTAACCTTCATTCCCCCTCCTAATGTTTGTGCAGCAACTGTTTAATGTATACCCTTTCGCAGTGGAGAGATTGCAATGAGCCATTCACTGGTTTGCAGGGGAAGGAAAGATGCATCAAAAATGTAAACGTAGTGTTTTGAAACATTTACCCCCAAAGGTTCTCTCAATACGTGTCAGTTCTCTGTCTTTGTTGCCCTCTCAGACCAGTCAGATGTTATCTGTGCAGAATAGACATATTCTGCGATGGTGCGCTCGTGATCCGCGCTGACTGTAATTCACAGGATGTCATTTAGCAGTCTCGGTGAAATTACAGGCCCTTAAAGCATGGTGAAATGTCTCTAAAATGTCCTCCTTATGTCGGTGCGGTGGTGAAGTGGTTAGCCGGAAGGCTCCATGTGGTGTCTTAATGTTCCTTCTTGTTCCTTTGGGGGTTTGGGTTCTCCGTCTTCCTGCTCCAACAACAAGCAGCAGGTCAACTGAAGACTCCAGCTTGTCCATAGGTGTGAATGGTTGCGTCTCTGCATGGAGCCTTGAGATTGACTGCTAGCTGAAACCCGACCTTCGGCTCATGTAAGCTGGCTCTGATCCGGGATCTATGTGTTCAGAGGATCCCTTGGTCGGGGTCGGATTAAGATCCAGGCATGACATTACAATCATGTGGGGCTGAGACGGACAGATTTTTGAAGTCTTAATTCGGCTTGTGTGAGTGCAGGATGCAGGCCGTGCGGTGTCCTGGGCAGTACGCCGTGGAGGCCTCTACGCTTTTCAGCCAAAATCCAATTTTCTGGCTGCTAACTGGTGTGCTGGGAGAGCAGCCTGACCGAGGCTGGTTGCGCTGCTTGGTCTGGTCGCAATGGAGTCTGGCTCAGCGGGTGGGTTTGACTGACAGGCTGGAGAATGGGGCATGGCGACCGTACAGACCCGCTACCGCGGGTAACACTTGCGGATCGATAGGGAAGTGGTGGGTTGCCGTGACCAAATAGCAGACGGAGTTTAATTGGAGACATCTTGGTTGGGTTATGTGGACATGACGACTTTTTCTTTCAACATCTTAAAGTGCATTAATGAGAAATGGTATTCAGGCCAAAACCAGCGCGGATGTGATTGTTTGGGTTTTTTATTTTTCCCTGGGAGTTTCAGGAAGTATTCTGTCTCTTGGTCTGTCTTCAAACAGGATACTGATGCTATATATGAAATATCGAGAGTGAATGCCAGCGAACGATCAATTAATAATTCACATGGAGGAGGAGAGTCTCTGAAAACAGAGAGGGCGTTCAAACAGAGGACAAGAAAATACTAGCGATATTTACTTCCTGGTTTGAGTAAGGCAGTCGACTGGGTTCTACCGGTTCTCCTGCCTGGGTTCTCTCAAGGTTTTTCTTCGGTCTAAAATCAGTCAGCATGTCCACTGAAGACTAAACCATCCGTAGGTGTGAATGGTTGGATGTCTCAATGTCATTGACCGCTGACCCCATCCAGTTTACGCCCTGCCTGTTGCCCCAGTGTTTGGCTCCAGCCTTCCAGTAACCTTGCATGCAGGATAAGTGGTAGAGATGATGAATGGATGATGGAGCGCACTCTTTTTTTTTTTTTTTTTTTTTTTTACCCTGGGGGTAAAGAAGGGGCCATTACTGCGGCATGCTGACTTTTTTTTTTTGCATCAGCGGGTTTTTTCCCTTTTACCCGAAGTGTTTTTTTGCTTTTTGTTTTTGATTTGTTTTTGCATTTGT
>CAAKHD010008349.1:13122-32268 GCA_901007705.1 Fistularia tabacaria
GGGGGGGGGGGGGGGGGGGGGGGGGGGGGGGGGGCTGATGCTTGGAGGGGGGTCAATGGGAGTGTGCCGTGTTAACTCCCCGATGAAGTCATCAATCAGTGCTGCAGAGCGTGGGAGTCTGACAGCTGCAAATTCGGGCGAAGGAGCATTAGGGGATTGTCTGACATGGAATACGGGCGAAGCTTCTTCTTATGATTATTGTTTGTTTTTTCTTTCCGTTCATCCTCTTCACTTCTCGCAGCATCGGACTGAAGCCTTCTGAGGCCTTGTCGACACATCTGTCCGTGGCAGTTAGCGATCGCATCCATTATATTTTTACGCCGTGTTCAGCTCAACCGGCACAGGCTCCCGCGGGTTCACCCTCCCTCTCGGACCTCGGAGCGAGAAACCATAGAGTGAAAGAAAACATCCTTGATGGCTGAACGCCCACATCGGTCCGCGGGACGAGTAAAAGCAAAACAGTCGTTACGAAACTGGAAACGGATGACAAACATCTTCGACATTTGTTGAGCCGACTCTGTGGAAACAGCCGTTCACTGACACCGGGAACCCTTTGGTGTCATGTTCCGAAACCAAAAATTCAACCAATAAAATTGTGAATTTTATTTTAATGGGATCGTGGGACGCATCTGCCTCTTAACAGCCACCCATTTCATCATTTTATTTTGACCCCCTGGTACATTAACTTTAACTGTAAACATGTTTATGGCACAAAGGGGGCTAATTTTGGAGCCGTCTAATATATTTTTCTTTACTCATCTCTTTTTCTAATAAGATAAAAAGGATTCATTAAGATTATTGCATTTTGTGATTGTGTGGTTTGGGCATGTTTTTCAATTAGCATTACAGCTCCTGGGATTTAAATCTGACCCAGTCTACCTATAAATATAATTATTATAAGTGTACTTATTCTTCTGAGGGGGGATGCTCCCTCACTCGGCGGAGCCAGGACTTGACCCACTCGGAGACGCTGGGAACCTGAGTGTGACGTCAACTCTCCTCCATAGATAAAAAAGCAAATGCTTTCCAAATGGTGTGTCTTCATGCCAAGTTTCACCTCATCAACATTTGATGATTCGTAATCTGATATCCGAAGAATTCTTTTTTTAAAAATATCACCAACCGCAGTTTTTTGAAAGCAAGTGACTGCGGTTTCCGCAGAGTGAAATTGGCTCTCCATCTCGGAGCCAATCCTGGGATCAATCTGTTTGTCTGCCTCGCCGCCGATGTCCTGATGGTAAACATCCCCGGAAGTGGCTGTGAATAGTCCCAGTGTTTCTGCCGGGTCTGAGGAAGGGGATTGGGGGTGGCAGTGTGTGCAGGCTGAGAGGGCACCTCTAGCAACCCCGAGCCTGATGAGCGTTCAACTAACAGCCAGACAATAATTTTTAAAATGAGCGGAGGGGGTGGGGAATATTTGCAGGATGCAGCTGTGGGGGTCATTTGCAGGCCCGCGAGGATCCTGCTTCGTCTTTTATTGAGCCGCGCTTATGAAACTGTTCAATCGGGCCAGAGCGGCTCTCGCAACGGCAGGTTTTTTTGTTGAAACAAAGAATCTGCAAAGGTCGGTCGGTGATGATGGCAGCTGATCGGGGTACCTGAACATCTCACTGCCAATCACTCGTCGGTGGGCGGGACATCTTGCAGGGACGGGACTTCACGGAAATGTCCTTTGATAAAGATGCTGTTTGCAATACGTTCATTTAAGCTAGCCCGGTTTAGCTATAAGTGCAAATTGTGGCAGCTAACATTTTGTTTACTAACCATAAGTAAAGCAAGCAATTTTCAGTAATACAGTACCTTCAAAGTATCAATACTGACTGACCACTAATGGACTGACCGACAATTAATTATGAAAGGTTTCACTTTTCGAGGGGGGGTAGCGTCTGGGAGCACTCAGCCAGGTTTGCATCCAGCACAGAAGAAAAAGAAAACAAGAGAAAATTCTGCTTTTCATTATGGGTTTGAATGTGTATCATCTGGAAGGAGCCCAGCTTCTCGTCCCTTCTGGCTTCTACCGAGCCGTCATCCTTCTCCCGGCTCCGGCTTCCCTCTAGCGAGGCGTTGAGATATGTGTGTATTCAGACCAGCTTTGAAGCTGGACGGTATTTGTTGGGAAGACTGTTGGATCCTCTGAGGCGTCCATGCAGAAGCTACTGTTCTTTAACTGGCATTGTTTTTTAAAATAATTTCCATTATTCATAATCCGATCTAAAATAGTCCCCGATCACTGGGTCATGATAGCGGTATTTAGTCGCCGTCTGGCTTTACGGGTGTCTACGTGCGCACTGAGGGGCAGACTGCAGATTCTCGCCAAGCTGCTCCTAAAAATAAAATAAAAAAAAGAGCCATGACTCATTTATGAGAGCATCTGCTGAAAGAGGGGAGTTAATGCATCCAGCCACGGGCAGATTAAAAAAAAAAAAAAGGGTCTGCAGGACTGTCCAGGCGAGTTCATCCCGGGAATGCGAACAGCACTTTCTCTTCGTCCACGCCTGACAGCGGCCCCGGGCCCAGGGCTCAGGCATTGACCATAGCTTTTTATTAAAAAGGTCGCTGATTATCTCAACAAAAAAAGAAAAAACAGCACTAATGGGCGCACACAAGTCTCAACTGTCACCTGATTCCTGAAGTTATCTCTTCCCTAAACGTGGCGGCTAGACTTATCTTGGATGCTACATCCTCACATTTGCACTCTCACCAGTCAGGGACATGAGTCTGTTTGATTGTTTTGGCCACTAATAAGAAGTTTCTCAACAGATTAGGTCCCTAAGATAATTTAAAGCTGCATTTTGAGTGACATAAAACAACTTTATGATTGTGAATTTGAAATCCCCCACTTAAAATTGAATTATGGGATCGTAGTTAATGGTATCAAGACGCTGTGTAACTGAAAGTTCTGGCTGTACTTCTAAAGCCCCCCACTTTGTACTCAACAGCTCTTGAAATTTAGAGTGTGAAATATTACTCTTAACGGGCCCGTGTAGTTTCTAAAAGGTGGCGGCAAATATGGAATACAGATGTTTTGAGCCGACATGGGGAGTCTAAGGAGGGGCTTCCAAACCAGCTGTGACGTGTGAAAAAGTAATTTTTCTTTAAAATTAAGTTCTTTGTTTTAATTCTTTTGATAGCGCTTTGCCTGGAGTGGGTTGCTTTTGTTAAGAGGTGTGATTATTGCACTCGATGAAGACGAAGTTCTGTCTGTCGAGCACAGGTGTGACCATCTGCTTGGCATTGCTCCTCAAACCACCGCCGACCGGGCTGAGCTTGCGAGCCCCATGGGCATCTCTGAGCTCTGCTCAGCTACTCTGGCCAAGTATGGCCGTCCCCGCCGTGGCGGTCTGTGCCATTTTCCACCCACCATCAGCAGCGATGTCCTCCCGTATGCTGTCACTCACCACTGCTGGATGGCCTGGCTTTCGTCGGACCCAGACGTGGCACCATGGCGGAGTCCCCACAGGCCCTTTGTTGTATCTCTGTGTACCCTGCTGGCTTATCGTGGCCACCAGGTCATTGTCGTAGCAACTAGACTAATTTTGCTTGTTGACGATGTTTCTCCCCTCATCCGAGGGGCGCCTTCAGTTCGGTTTGTACAGTAAGTACTAGGGATGGAAGGGGAAGGCAACTGAACTGGGATCTAAATTGACCACATCTCAGGCCTTCTTCCCGTCCTTCCACCACCTTCTGGTGATGCAGGTAGGCGTGGACCTACCTGAAAAAAACGTAGCTCCCGTCCATCTCCTGTGCAACCCTCAAGGATTGGACAGGTCAGCCACATAGAGCCTCCCAAGGCTTCTCCCTGGATGTTGCATTTGTAACAAATGTTGTTACTTGAGGCTTGAGAGGCAAAAGTAACATTTATCCTCTTAAAAAGCTGTATGAGAAAGCACTTTAAATGTATATTATAAAGAATGGCTGCTGTAGCTGCTGTCAGTTTCGTGATGAAGCCTTCCATTTTTGTCTTTTCCAAGAGCTCAACCATTTGTTTTCCTCTTTCCCTCTTGGTTTTATCGAAGCATCTGCTTCCCATCAATTCATGATTCACTGTTGTCTCAGCGTGACCTCGGGGTTTACTTTTTCTCGCGTGTCAGTGTGGAAACAGGCTTCGAGCGAGGATTTTGGACCAGCGACTGGTCTGAGAGTGTCTGAAAACGGCCTACCGACGGCCAGGCCGGGCGAGGGTGGAGAACATGGACATATACAGATGTTTCTCTCCCAGACAGAAGGTCAACCTGTTTGACACAAAATTAGCCGAGAGAACTTTGCCTGGATTTTGTTTTGACAGTGGAAACATCACTGGCCGCCTGGACACTCCGACATGGGAACAAATCTCCACCATGCACCAGCAGGTGGTTCAGGTCTAAACAGATTGGCTGTGTTGGTGGTGGGGGTCAAATTATGTCAGGCGTCACCCTCTGACAGGCCGGGATGTACCATGGCCTCCAACCCCGTCTTACTGTGAGGTCTCTAGCAATGTGCACAGTCTTTACTTTACAGCTGTGACAATTGATTCAGTCGCCGGATCACGCTTTTAATATTGATTTCTAGTTTGAGTTTAGGAGGCAGGAGTTTAGGTCATGTGGTGCTTGCAACCTACGGACGAGTGTGTCTGCAGGGCGATACCTACAGACACACAAGCCGTGGATTTTTTTGGCCACCAACTTCAAATCTTTATCCATCCATCAATCTTCTCCTGACCAAATGCCCAAACCTCCTCATCTCGCTCCTCTGGATGCTGGATGCGGCTCTACTCAGAGCTCTTCCTGGATGGCTGAGCTCCTTACCATATCTCTAAGGGAGACCCCTTACACCCTGCAGAGGAAACTCATTTTAGCCGCTTGGATCCGTGACCTCATTCTGTTGGTCACTACCCACAGCTGGTTTGGGTGGGAACCTTGATCGACCAGTAAATCGAGGGCTTCACCTTTTCGGCTCTGCAGTCCACATTCCTGCTGAGGCTGCACCGAGCCACCTGTCCATATCCCGTCCCTTTTTTCCCCTCATTCGTGAATAAGACCCTGAGATACTTGAACCGCACAACTTACAGAGAGGGCTCTACGCTTCCAAGGCCTTGGATTTGGAGATCCCTGTTCCCATCCCAACAGCTTCAGATTTGGCTGCGATTTGCTCCAGTGAGAGCCGGAGATCACGGCCGGATGAACAGAATCACATCATCTGCAAAATAGCAGTCTTCAAAAAGTTCGGGTATTGAATAGAGCAGAGATTTTTCTTTTTCTGAGTAATGCATCTCTTTTGATGTTGGAGTACGTGCTGTACATACTTGCTTGGAACACGTACCACGTGACATGTTTTCGTGGTAGTTTTCCAAACATGCGCTTAGTGTGGCATAGGGGGGTAATGAAGCTGCCCGGAGCAGGAGAGCTCTTAAAAAGCTGGTGAATGAAATGCTTTGACGTCCCCTCTGATGCCCCTTTCCCCTCCCCCCCGTGTCCTGTTTCCTCCGGCCGTCCCTCTTCTTGCTGCCACCACTCAAGCAAACCACGGTGCGATGAAATCGCCCTGTAGATGCCACCGAAAGGGGGTCAGGCTGTAGATGCGCCAGACATAGGGGCCGGGGACAGAGGCAGCTGTCGGGCATTTTGTTTTACGGTTCTAAATGGACCACCCGCCACTCCCTCCTCATCAAAACTAAGGGCCGAGTGTCTGCGGTCGATTGGAGGCACCGAGCATAAACTCCCATCTACCTGCCCACCCCCACTTAGACCTGAGGCCCCATGGACATAAAGAATTTATTTGACAGTGATATCAGAGCGCCGGGCGGCGTGATGCATTTTCCCGATTAGCTCAGTGACGAATGCAGTGTTTAGTCTAGCATGCAAGCGAGGGAAAAACGGCTCTACCCCAACTTGTCCTGGCGTGAAGGGAACTAATTTATTCACATCACAAGTGGATGTAATTGTTGGGTGGCGCTAATTTAGGTTTTAAATGTTAATACAGAGAACGGTCCACTAAAAACACATTAGACCGAGGAGTTTTTACAGCCTGTGCCTCCTTATCCGGAGACGTATCTGACCAAAATCTAACAGATCAAACAGCTGTTGACATTTACAGTCTCGGATCACACTGCGCCAAGCTGGCGACCTCCAAATGGCACCGCCTGAGTGAAACTGCCATCTTTTTACACAGTCAGGGATGGACCGTGTCCTCCTGGATGATTCGAGTGGCTCTCGAGCAGTGAAAACCGCGGGCAGTAAATCACGGCAGATAATGAAAAAGGTCCATACGCGCAGCAGCAGAGGCACCAGACCAGATTAATGGATCTAATGAGGTGGATGTGTTGCATGCAGAGGGTGGGGCTTGGGGATACGCGGAGCGCTAAGGTCGTTCTCCCGGTTCCGCTTGACCTTTTATGTCCTGCGCATTAAAAGATTGAAAAAAATACATAAAAGAAAAAGGGAAAAGGGTTTGAGGGGAACTTTGGGATGTTGAAATATTCACTGCTAAAAGACAAAGTTTGGAAGCGTTTTGCTAATGTTAGCCCTGTGTTAGCACAATGCTCAGCTGAGCTTCATGGTGTTGAGGTCCTGGATCGCACACAGCTTGCATTTATAAAACTATAATTGTACACGTGGGTGACATGACTTGCATGACAAATAACAGGGAGAAGGTTCTCAGTTTAAATCCTGCTCTCTGTGTTGGTTCACCTCGTTCTCCGTCATCTTCTTTTCAAAAACAGTCAGTGGGATCATTGAAGACATAAAGTAGGTGTGAGTGGTTGGGTGTCTTCGTAAGTGGCCATATAATTGACAGATGCCCTTCCAGGGGTTAAAACACACCTCTGTCCCAATGTGGCCTAGGATTGGCTCTGGCCAGAGATGGCGCCGTGCAGGAGAAGAATAGGCTGATCCACACCAATTGTTTTCTGCTGGCAGAGGAGCTCTGGATTTTTTCCCTTCTCAGAAAACTGGAGGAGCCTCAGATTCCATGATCAGCTCCTGACGTCTGGACGGAGAGCAGTGTGATCTGGACCACGCAGCTCTCCCGGGCAGGAAATCACAGATAGTTTTGGCCCAAACCCACAGCTCCTTTGGTTTTTGGTTTTCTCTTGTTGAAATAATTTTTTTTCGGTTTACGACTTGGACTGTTTTCCAGTTTTCTTTTCTCTCAGCCCTGCAGCATTGTGCGTTTGCCACAGGGGCAGGTTCATAACTTCGCAATGGCCTCAAAGAGGCGAAACAGTTTACACAGCCGTCAGTTAGTGGGAGGTTTGCTTGAACACATCGGGTCCTCTGAGCAGGAGATTAACTGCTCTGTGAAGATCCCGACACTAAAACAGGCGGAAAAGTGCCTTGAAGAAGAAAGCGTTTCATGGCAGTGGACTGAAATACAGCAACCACACCAATCCCAACCCACCCCAGCAGGGAGCAGACAGGCAAAAGGGCAGATAAAAACAACAGGCTGGGCACAGATAAGAAAACAAGCGCTCTCTAAGCGCTGACCTGGTTATCAATGGTTAGAAGGTGTAAGATAAAACTGTGTATTACGATGGCAACCATTGGCACCTGTTGTGCTGTGTGTGTGTGTCTGTGTGTGTGTGTGAACGCATGTGTGTGGCTCATTTGGTAGAACGACATAACTCCAGTCAGATGTTGGAGGTTCAATTCTTGGCTCAAGACATTGAGCCTCCGGTTAATGGTTTGGTTAGAAACTTGCATGGCAGCTTGGTGAGTGTAGATTGGTGATCGCAATCCAGTGTGAATGGCCTTGACACCGTAAGGTGCAAAAGTGTTATATAAATGGAGACCATTAACCATTTCTATCTGTATATTAGTTAAAGGGATTTGACTTTTGGTGAATTTCCTCTTCCAAATTCCCTGCATTCTCCCCCTTCACCTGTGAGTGTGTTCCAACATCAAACCAAAGGCAGTTTTTCATTTAAATGAAAACACTGTGACCTTATTCTCTCCTTAAAGCACCGCCGGTCCGTGATGACGGTCCCCCACTTTTGAAGTCCGAGCGAAGTCCGTGTTTGCGTTTTCTCTCTCGTCTGTGACACGGCGGTCGTCACAGTACTCTTAACTAACAGATGATTTATCGTGGCTGACCTCTCTGGTCTCCTCCCACCTAGCCGGCGTTGCAGTGGCCGTAACGGGTCGGCCGCAAGGCGCTGCATCTCCTCCGCGTATTAATCAGCTAACTGGCTGCTGCAGAGATGGCCCAGTCTCAGTTTCACCGACGCAATTTTTTTTTTTTTGGGGGGGGGGGGACGGGTTTAATCGAAAACATCCTGCACATCTCAACCCGACAGCCTGATTAAATTACCTCTTTGATCCTCTGGCAGTCAATTCAACCCCCTATGCTTTTTCAGGTCGCACATGCACTTATGTGCAAACATATCCACAGGAATATAGATGTGCCGAAGGGCAGAATGAGTCCGCTGTCCTGCAGCAGAATCCAGCAGTCCGTTATGCGGAACCATGTGCCAACAGATTTTTCTTAATCCAGCATAAGTTGGTGTGATTTAAATCGGATTGGCCCAGTGTTAAACTCCACTAGTAAAGGTATTGGTGCAGCTCTTTTATAACTGGACTAGTTCTAGCCCTGTAATCTGGTGTTTGCTGGACTAGCCATCACCTGGCTGCTGTCTGAGTTTGAATCCAGTTAACTCCAGGCAATTCAGGCTTCAGGGAGATCCATCGGTTTTCCGACCCCTGCGTTATCCTCCGGCTGGTTTCGCAGAGCAGTGGTATCCCTCTATTCCCCAGCAGTTAGTGAATTGGTAACTTAGACGTCTCTCTAACAGATTCTCCTTTTCCGTTGGCTCCGGCCCAGCCTTATGAACGGAGTCCTCTCACACACAGCCCAATCCGGGAGTGATTTGTGCCGCACTTCCGAATCCCAAGTGCTTCAAGGTGGGAGGGGGGGAGAAAAAGAAAAACAACTCAAATATACTCATCTGGGAATAGACCTTGAAGGAGTCTGTGATCACATGACACCAGAGAAGATAATACCGAGACAGAGCTGGCGGAGCTGTGTGGCGGCCATTTTTTAAACTGTTGCTGAGGTTGCTCTGTATCCTGGGGAGGATGACAATTACAGAAAAGGAAATAAAATAAACGTTATTTCAATTGCCCAGCGACAGGTGAAGGTCACACTTGTGACACAATTAGATAAAAATAATGTCTAATCAACATCAGGTGTCTGGTTGTATGGGTGTAGTATGACATGGAATAAATTCTTGCCAACATGTTCAGCAACATGGTCCCTATGTGGCAGACATGTTAGCTAGCTCCGCATTTGCATGCCGGCTTTTTTGCAAATGGAGCGGACTCCGTCACTTTAAAGACAACTTTTTCTACAGTGCACGGATGCCCACACTGACCTACAGCAGGCAGAGACTTCTGGATATCGCCAACCATCACACACTGACGGAATTTAAAGGTTTCATACCACCGGAGCTGCAGATCATTGTATGATCCCGCGCCAGCCCCAACCCCAGGATGGCCCCAAAGCACCGAGCCCAAGTGAAAAGGCCAGCCTGAGAACGGCACTTTGGAGACTGCGACATAAGCATGGAAGCGGGGTGGGCTACATGCTAGGCTAAAAGCCCGAGCGAGCCGACCACCACTACCTAGCCCCCTGCTAGCTAACCTGCAGTCTCTGGAGAACAAACTGGATGAGTTGAGGACCAGAATCACAACCCAGCGTGATTTCAAGGAGTGCCAAAGATGGAGCACCCTGATGCTTGATGCCAACCAATAAAGCTTATGCACTGTACTCTTCACGTACCACCAACATGTGGACATTCCCTCACGAAATAAGAGCACCCTGAATCACGTGTACAGCAATGTCCATGGCGGGTACAGGGCCACGACCCGCCCCCACTTTGGACTGTCTGACCACATCTCTCTGTTTCTGTACCTTGCGTACAGACTGAGACTGAAACAGATAATCGCCATATCCAGATAAATCAAAATCCGGACCCCGGACACAGAGGGCATTCTGCAGGACTGTTTTGCTACAACCAACTGGGATATATTCAAGACCGCAGCAACACAGAAGGACTCTTCTGTCAGCATACAGGTGTACTCTGAGTATGTGACAGGGTACATCAGCACTTGTGTTGACAACATCGTGCCCACCTTACGAGTCAGGAAGTTCCCCAACCAGAAGCCTTAGCTAAACAGTTATGTACGTCACAGGCTGCGTGCCCGCTCTCATACTTTAGGTCCCGCAATGAGACAGAGTACAAAGCTGCCAAGTATGGACTGAGGAAAGCCATCAGAACAGCCAAGAGGCAGTACAGAGAGAAGCTGGATGGCTTCTATTCCACTGCAGACCCTGGGCGGATGTGGCAAGGCCTGCAGCAGAAAACGGATTGCAAGTCCACCACCAGCATCGACATCTCCAAAGACAGCCTTCCGGACGACCTCAACGACCCCAGCCATAACACAGAGGTAAATCACACACACATTGGGATCTCCAACCCCCCCTCTCACTCCTCCTCTCTCCCAATAGTATCACCAAAACAGGTACACCGAGCACTGAGAAGGATCAACCCCCGCAAGACAGCCCGACCGGCCAACATCCCGGGGCGGGCCCTTAGAGCTTGTGCTAATGAGCTGGCTGATGTTCACACCACCATGTTCAACCTCTCCCTCAGCCAGAGCACTGTCCCCACCTGCTTCATAAACACAACCATCGTACCCCTCCCCAAGAAGAGCTAGTCCACCTGCCTGAATGACTACAGGCCAGAAGCACCCTATCCGGTCATTACGAAGTGTTTCGAGAGAGTGGTCATGGCCCACATTCAGAACAACATTCCGGAAACCCTAGACCCCCTGCAATTCACATACCAGCCCAACAGGTCCACCTCAGATGCCGTAGCCACCACCCTCCACTACTTCCTCTCCCACCTTGAAAACAAGGACTCCTACATCAGGATGCTCTTTGTTAAGTAAAAGTCAGCTTTGTTGGCAATTTCTCTGCATGTACTGGACATGCACAGTAATCGAGAAGACGTTTCTCACAATCCCACGGTGACGTAAAATCAACAATGCAACAACAAAAATTACAAGGTAAAAGGACCTCAGCCAGCCTAACCATGAACATGGGCACTCCTGAGGGATGTGTCCTCAGCCCCATCCTCTACACCCTGTTCACCCACGACTGTGTGAGGACAACATCATCCTGAAGTTCGCAGACGACACCTCAGTGATAGGACAGGGGCGGAGATGAAACAGCCTGCAGGATGGAGGTGGCCAGTCTGGTGTGGTGGCAGGACAACAACCTCACCCTCAACACGGACAAGTCCAAGTTGATGACAGTGGACATGAGGAAGGAGAGGAGACCTCATCAGCCACTGTTTCTCCAAGGCCATCAGGTTGAAAGGGAGAACAGCTTTAAATACCTGGGCGTCCAAATCAGTGAGGACCTCACCTCGACACCACGCAGACGGTCAAGAGGACTCAACAGTGGCTGTACTTCTTGAGGAGGCTGAGGAGGTTTGGCATGTTGCCTAAGATCCTCAGCAACTTCTACAGTTGAATTGTTAAGAGCATCCTGACCAGCTGCATCACTGTGTGGTACGGCACTGGTACTGTGTGCCCTCCGGCCGGAGGTACAGGAGTGTGAAATGTAGAATGACATCAGACCCCTGAACAGATGACACTATTCTTCTTTTTCTGTACTTTACATGCAGCACAGTCAGCGCCATTCATGTAAAAACTGCCCCATTTAAACTGCACTCATCCTTGCACCTGCACTTTGTGAGTTGCACACCAAGCTGCACTCAATGTCTTATTGCACTGCCATCACTGTTCATATTTAAAATAATGTTTACTATCATTATCTCTTAACAACACGTATCCAATGTACTGTGGACAGTAAAGTAGGAATTTCACTGTTAGGGGGTAACACGTTTCTACACGTGCGTGTGACAATACACGTATTGAATCTGTATCTGAATTATGACATGGAAGAAATGCTTCCCAGCTTGAAGCAAGGTGGATAGACTTCACTGAAACACTCATTAACAGAGATCAATGGCTGCCGTCGCTCCGGGGGCCGGCCCATCGGAGGGTCAGCATCAGCCACGCCCCAGTTATGGCATGCTGGCAGTCAGAGGAGCTGATACCCATGTCCAGGATCAATCGCACAGGGTAAAATCCACCTGGAATAAAATGTTCCTCATGGTGTTCTTCTTCGTGTACGGTACACAGCCTGGTATGACAGGAGGAAGCAGAGAGACAGCAGAACTTTGGCCCTGAATCGTGGGTGTAAACCCTTTTCGATAAAAACCTCTGGTTGGATTTGTACTTGTGCCTTTGGGAAAACAAAAGCCAGACGGATTCCGTTCCTCGCCCACAAAACAAAAAATCACAGCGCAGGAAAAGCTTCCATTTCGGCTCCTTGTTTTTTTTTTCTCCCTCTCTCCTGAAAACAAATGTGATTTGAACTCATACTTACAGGACAATTAAATCTGGAGAGCTAATTACATGGTCGTTGGTGTTTAAACGGGTGGAGTTAAGCTCACGGTCCCAATGGGTTTACATTCTACAAATCTTACGTTCATTGTTGAAATCCCGTTAGCAGACCTCACACCGCAGTAAAGTACTGATATGTGCGAGTAGTACTCGTGGTTTTGTAAGAGGCCGAGGGTCGCAGGATTTCGAGCTAAGTTTGTTTTTTGTGAAGCTTATATGATCTTCAGAGTGTATTTGTCTGTGTAGGATCGGGTTACAGGCGCCAAAGGAGAAAAAACAACCCTCCAATAGCGACCAAGTTACTTTAACGTTTAGCTTTGTAAATGCTACATTTATATAATTGGCTTGTAAAGGTTGCAGACATGCAGACCCCGATTATGACTGTGTGAAACCACAGCTGGAGGGACCCAACCTCCCCGCTGGCGGCCTCGTACCCTGTTTTTTTCCCCTGAAACTTAATGTTAATGCCGCGCAGGTCCGGGCACGAGTCACGCTGCGCACTTTCATTGAAACCGCCGGATCTTCGTCCAACAAAAAACACAATTGGTTTGTCTGAGGAGGTTCTCAATCATTCAGGTCATGGTTAACTCTTGTCAATCTTTCCAAGGCTACTGGACTTGGATTTCTTCCCTTGACGACTGTTTTGCAGAAACTTGGTTGAATGAGGTTGTGTTAATAGGATGTCGACAGTGGGAACAAAGGTACAATTTTTGGGGACTCACCCTAGTTAAAATTTGAATTGGCACAGCTAAAAGTCAGATAGTGTGAAACAAAGAGGAAAAACCTGTGAGATCACTTGGACTGAGAAAGGTTCGCCGCAACCTTTCACTCACATATAATGCAGTACTGGGATCCATCTCAACACAGATCACCACCAAAACCCCTGTGACTACCCCCTGTGCCTCAGTCCAAGTGACAAAGGTTTCTCATCTTTGTTTCACATGATCTGAAGTTTAGCTGTGCCTATTCAGTCTCCAGAAGTTGTACCTTTGTTCCCCCTCATGACATCCCATTAACACAACAGCCCTATTCAACCAAGTTTCTCCAAATAAACTCTCTTTTGAATCAAATAAGCCATCACAGCTAAGACCAGCCTCCAAACCTGGCAGTTATATACAGAAACTTCCCACGGTCCATTCGAACAGTTGGAGCCTCTCGGATGAGAGGTGAAACATCTTCTGGGGAAGAAATTCAAGTCTAGCTGCCAAAAAAAGATTTCAACAAGAATTTCACAATCGGTTTCTGAGATTTCTGAAGTAAGCACACGAGCATTGAGCTTCTCTGTTCTTTTCAGTCTCACATCTGTTATGTCCGTTGCCGGGAGTCCCAGGGACGGGAGGCCGAGTGTTGGAGGGCGTCATGGACTGATTATCCATGAGGTCATGAGGGGAGGGGGGTCATATATTTGGTTTGTGTGTTGGATCGTGATGATCTGAAGCCCGGGGCCCCACAGCTCAGTGGAGTTTAATGCATTCATGGTGCGGCTGAAAGAACAAGGCAGACACTTTTTTTTTTATTAAAAAGTGACACAGGTGTAGCGGGGGTGGTCACCCCCGCTCTCCCCCCAACTTTAATATCTTTCTCCTCTCCATTTTTCCATCCTTTCCAGAGAACATGAGCAGGTGTGCATCTTTAATGGTTGAAAACTCACCTATGCCTTGTTTCTGCTGGTCGGATTAACGCACAGCCCAGCTTGTCATCCGATTCGGACCCCTGTGCCAATCACAGCCCGGTGTCACGCCAAAAATCGCTATCGTGCTGCTCGGCGAGGAATAATCGATAACGGAGCCTCGGAGCACCACCATACCACTGTACAACAACCCCGTGCACTTCCGGGTTGCATATATATATACAACCCTCCGGCCTAAGCCACATCCCCAGCACCTAGTCCCGTGAGGTGAAAGGCCACGCCCCTCAGTGTCCACCACACTATTTATTAATTTCTCTCATCATCACATTCAGTCATTTGAGCCACCTGTCAGTCACAGGGCCACACATACTGTAGAGACATACGGCAATTCACTCCCTCATTCAATGAGCTTGCTGACTGTTTTGGGACTTTGGGAGGATGATGGAGATCCAAGGCAGGGGAACAGGGATAGAGCCCAGGCAGGAGAGCATAGGAAGTCCACACGGAAAGCCCTTCTTGCTTTGAGGTGAAAGTTTTAACTGCTGCACTACTAAATATGAAAATGTTTACTGTTGGTAATTCCTTTTAAATTCATTTTATTTTCCTGAATATGAAAATATTTGGATTATCAAATGATAAAAAAGGTGTCAATAGTTTACCAGTCAACTTAACTAGTCTTCATATTCAGCACCAGTTTGTATTTATTGTCATTTTGTATTTTATTTTCCGAGCTCAACTTTATGTAAAGATTGAGGATCAGTTTTCTCCCTCGATGGAGGTTCGCAGTGTTGCAAGCCATACAAAGCCAATGAACTAGCAAAAATAAACCTGTTATTTTAGTACAGTGAAAATAAAATCGCTTTCCTGTCTCGGACGTTTTGTAACAGTAACTTTATTTGAAACTCACACCCGCATGGTAAATGTCACTGTCATGCTACTACCGTGTAATTACTGTAGCCTGACACCACAGCAGTCTGGAATCAAGACGGTTGAGGACGAATCTTGAAAAGGATTGTCGAGGATGGATGAAGATCTGAGTGGATTGATTTACTCTCGAGGCTACAATCAGAACAAAAGACAAGTTTGTAAGATGTTAGTGTGACCTGATAGGCTCAGTGCTTTCTAATGTTCTAGTCTTAGATAAATGATTTTTAATATTCACTTCAAGGACCGGTTGCCGTCCAGCCGGCTAAAGTGGGAGGCTGTAACTCACACCACCTTTTGATGGCAGAGCTCTTACCCCACAAGCGCTCGAAAGTAAAGTCCAATTTTGGCACTTCCTGTGCGACGCGTCGGCGGTCCAGCCTCTGCAACATGTGCTGCACATCAGAGGTGTTATCTGCCTGCGCGACCTGGACCGCGTCTGGCTGTAGTTTGGAGAGACCGAGGCGTGCTGTCGGGTTGATGGAATACGTTGACCTGAGGAGGGGGACGGGATGGCGATGATAGGAACCTCAATCTCTGCCGTGGCCCGATCCGGCCTCCCTCAGGTATTTTGAAAAAAAAAAAAGGGAGGATCACTTAAACTGAGCTCTTAATCCATCCTACCAGCTGTGGCCCCTGGGTGATATTCTGTATTGTAACGCGCCAATCACGGGCTGTTCTGGAAAAGCCATTAAAAGGAATGAGAAACAGAGTTGGGCTCTGTCTAATGACTGGAGAGGCCCATCTCCACACCGTAACCCAGACGGGAGCCTCCAAGTCCACGGGCCGGCTTTATAAGGTCGTCTTTCTACCCACGCCGACGTGGGGACGAGCGTAACACAAGGGAAATCCTTTATGAAGCGCCGCCGTCAGGGCCGACGGCCCGTCGACAGGCCGACCCCGTCTCAGCTCGTAAGGTCAGACCGCGTACGCTCTCATTATGAAGCACCCTTTTATTGCCGCGCAAGATGTTGCATTCCAGCGCAACAGTGACTGGGCCGTAAATCCCCCCCGTTAGGGGAGATGATGCAGACGGGTGGGGGTAATGGTGGCGGTGATGGTAGCGGTGGAGTTGCCGCAATTACAGCACTGACAGACCACCGGGGCGGCTGCTCGCCCCTCTCCCCTCCCCTCTCTGGCTGCCACACAAAACTACAGAGTACCATGATCAACGGTGCGGAGGTAGAGGGGCAGATTGCAATTTGGGTTGTGCAAACATTTATTTGTTGGGTTGAGAGGCTCCAGAGACTGAGATCATTCTCAGTGGATTAGACCGGGAGGGGGGCGGAAAGAGATAGCTTTTTGAAGGGTGAATATGCCTGCAAGGGAGGGGCGGGGTTATAAATCACATTGTAAACAAGCTACTCTGATCAATAAATGCATTAAGAAATGCATGCAAGGTAAGAGGTTTTAATTCTATCGTCCTCGTGTTTCTTATAATGGATTTTTAAATATATTTATTTATTTTTTCTGGAGTGCATGTTGATACTGGTGTTGTAGATCAATATTCCAAAAAGGTGGATGGAGACTTCATTTTCTGTTCTGCTTAAGTGGAACCAATGAGATTTTTAATTCGAAAGGAGTGGCGGCGGAGGAAAGTGGGGAGGCAGCGTGGAATTAATTATGAAACATGTAAACTTATCATCCCTCTGGCTTTATCATTTGTTTTGACAAAAAGAAATGGCAATGGGTTTATGAACACATGCACACACACACAGAGTCCAAAATCAGTCAGCAGGTTCATTGAAGACTCAAAATTATCCGTCGGTGTGAGTGACAGAGTGAGCGGTCCGAACCTGTGATTGACAGCTGACCTGTCCTGGTTAAGCCCCGCCTCCCACTTTACTTTATTCCATTTACATCATTAGTTTTAGAGTGGTGTTCTTATCTGCCCGTGGCTCCGCAGGGGCAGATTTCTGCCAGCTGGTACCAGAGCAGATGCAGTGGGCAGCGCCTGGTAGGGTGGAACCCGGGTCCCAGGACCGAAACCCGGTCATGATGAGGACCTCGGCCGGGGTTGCCGGGGATTCCATCGATACATTCCACACACATACACAGTATCCCCCTTTGTCCCACACAGTCCCACCAGCTTTCTGCACAGTAGAAATGTCAGTAAAAGAAACTACTGTTTGCATTTTTTACAAAGTAATTCAGACCAAAAAAATGAAAAAAAAAAAACAGCCGCCGGGCTTCACTTCTCTTTTTGAAATCCATGAAAGACGACAACGCGGCCTTGATGTGGGGACAGTCTACAGCGTCCTGCAGAAAGAGACTCGCTAAAATGAAGATGAAGGGCGTCTTGAACACGAGTAGCAAAGATATCCCTTCTCAAAGGCAGTGCGATCATTTGCTCTGCAGCTTCTGGTGACACATGGATATCATAGTTTTTTTTGTGTGTGTGCAAAAGCCCAGACATGAAGCCGAGCGTGAAAGTTAAAAACCTTAACGAGAAACTGGGAATCTCTTCAAACCTCGCCGGCGAGTCAAGGCCTGCGTTTATTAACCACAGACACGAGAGCCAGAACGTTTCCGCAGTGAAAACTTTAAACCGCAGACGGAGCACGGAGTGGCTCTCGCGCTGATTTGAAACAAAAATACCTCAATCTCAGATCCTTCCAGTAGCCGCTGCCATTATGACATCTGATTTGACGGCGGAATGACCCGGAACGCGACCTCGAAAACTCTCTTTTAAAAGTTTCCGTAGACCTCCTTCTCGGGTTCCAGCCCAGGCAGGAGGGAATCCGAGGTGATTAATATGTTTACCTCAACCCCGGACTGCTGATTGATACCCTGATTGATTGACTCAAAGACCAATTAGGCCAATGAAAAGATCAGTGCTCGGCGAGCAGCGTAAATAAGCAATTACTCCTTGAGCCTTTCCTTCCTTGTGAAGATCAAATCGTACAGGTACGGCTCCTGCTCATGTTGGCTTCGCGTATCCTGCCGGCTTCATTGGTCCAGACCTGCTGAGTACCCTGCGGTATTAACCCCTGGTGACCTTTGTAATGGGCAGGGGCGCTGAGGAATTGACGCGTCCGCCGATTCTTCATCATCCCGGAGGAAAATGACGCGGAAGGAAGTGACAGCTCTGGAGAGGCTTGATGCTTCCCATATGTCAGAGGCCAGGCCTTTTACTGCCGCTGCACTGCGAACGAGGCGATGGAAAATATCCCACAGCGGCCATTAATTTACAAAAGAGAAAAGAATTGTTTAAATTACGAGGAGGAAGAAAGTTAGATGGACGAGCCGTCGGATCTCAAGGACAGAAATCCGAGGTCTTCAACGTCAGCGCTCTGTTTATACTAGATATATATGGTTAGGTGTTTGGATTCACCTTGTCACGGAGAACAAGTCACGTCATTGCAAACATTTAGGTTGCTTTCGTACCTGATAGTCCAGGGGACCTGGTCCAAATGACAGGGGCCGCAACATTCTTGGACTCTTCTTTGGTTGGATTCACTTTTACATAGGACTTTGTCAAAAGGACCAAACCATTTGAACAATATGGTGCGACCACATGGTTGTGAACATCACTGGCCTGTAGCCTTGATGCATCCTCCGAGCTGGATCGCCACCGTTCAATAAACACCATCGAAGAAGACAACGGAGAACCAACCATTTGTTGGACTGAATGAGGAAGTGAACCCCCCCC
Source organism: Fistularia tabacaria (assembly GCA_901007705.1). Lineage (NCBI taxonomy): Eukaryota > Metazoa > Chordata > Actinopteri > Syngnathiformes > Fistulariidae > Fistularia > Fistularia tabacaria. The sequence continues at coordinate 31,775 of CAAKHD010008349.1, forward strand.
CCCCGCTGTTTAATCAATGAGGGCACATGGAGTTTTTCAACCCTCAGCCGTCCTTTAAACCCACAGTCGTTATTCCCCGTCTGAATACTGCCAATCATTCATTTACATCCTGATTCCCATGATGCACTGTGGTCAAGACTCGGGCTGTTTGGTCTCTGACCTCAAATATACTGCACCGCTGTTTGATCGCAAGTGAAACGAGACCTGAGACTTGTCCTGACCGGAACGTACCATCCCAGAGAGCACTGGGGTTCAGTTCAAGCCGACTAAACGGTGCCAGTGTTAATACAGCTGTACAATTCCCTGTGTTTACAGCATATTATTGTTTGTTTACATTTTTTGAGAAGCATCCAGTCAGTTACAGGATCCCATTTTCCTTGGACTCAGTTACTGCTGAACACCACCTGTCTGTTTGGTGGTGGTGGTGGTGGTGGTGGTGGTGGTGGGGGGGGGGGGGGTTGGGGGGAAAGTGTTTTTTTTCAACCCACTTTAAA
>CAAKHD010008349.1:45372-56798 GCA_901007705.1 Fistularia tabacaria
GGTGTTGGAGTGTGGGGGGGGGGAGGGAGGAAGGGGGGGGGGGGGGGGGGGGGGGGGGAGGGGGGGGGGGGGGGGGGGGGGGGTTGATTGGCTAAACCAAGGCAGAGAATTGAAGCAGGCTGTTTCTTTAGGGATCGCCTCGCTCCCTCCTAGTCCCCCGACCAGGCACGACACACATGGAACCGATAAAAAAACTAAGGTATCGCTGGAAAGAAAAAAACACATGGGCTGCATGCGGTGAGCGAGTCGACGGGAAAAAAAAGAGAGATCACGGGGGGGGGGGTCTGCAACGATACATTCAAATTGCTGGTATTATCGTGGCCACAATCATGTCCATTCTTTTTCATCCAGCAGGGGAGCAGAGATGAAGGAGGGGGCATGAGGTCACCGAGAGCATTGGATCAGCCAATAACGTGTCACCTCCTCCACAAGGTCAGCCAATGAAATATTAACCCTTAAGATGGGGATTAACTCGACATGGGAAAAACCCTACATATATATACATACATGTATGAAAGACTGCAATAGTAAAACAAAAAGCACGATAGCTAGAGCGTTATACAGGATATTTCAAGGTTAATACACGGCTAATAAAATTCTTTAGCGGGAATTGGGCATATTATTTTACAAAAAAGCCACTTTGCGTTTTACTCTCTGCCTCTCAGTGCCTCCACTGCTCGATAAATGAGTGGATTTAGGGTCTTTTCATTGCTCCATGTGGCAAAACGTTCAGTGGGTGCACCGTTCTGGCCCTGGTATACAGTCTCTTCGGCAGTCCAGGGCCATAGATCCCTGCCTGAATCCTTTCAAAGTAAAAGCATGTCAACACGGAGATGATTTGGTGGGGGTCGTTGTCTGTGCGAGGGAGGCATGCGTCAGCCCCCGCTTCCCGCTTTTGCAACAACCACATTCACATGTGGAGCGGCTGAAGGTGTAGATGAGAGCAAAGTTGCTTCATCCATGACCGATGCAAACCTGTGGGGTCGGACCTGCCCGGCCAGGATGACAGCTGGTTGTTAACACCGGTATCGTCTCCCACACGCAGCGCTCAGATCAAACGCCATGGCAGGAAAATGGTGTCCCAGGGGGTCGGAAACAATGGCCTGGGGTCAAGGAGAGGACGTTCCTTTGGCCAAGTTCTAGATGATAGAACAGGTCTCGATGTTCACACACATCCTGTTTGAAGAGTTTTAGATGTCCATCAACCTTACTGCACCCCTCAACTGCCACTGTTTGATGGAAAAATCCTTCAAAAACAAATGCCGCCTCATGGTACAAGGTTGCTGGTTTGATTCCATCAGGGTTTTTCTGCAAGGCCAAGTTAGTGGCTTTATCGACGACTTTAAATTGTCTATAGATGTGAATGGTTGGATGTCACTATATCTGGCCCTGTGATTGGCACGTGGTTTAACCCCACCTCTCGGCCAGTGACAGCAGGGATTGGCTCCAGTTGCAACATGACCCTGAGGGCAGGTTAAAAGGTGTAGACAGTCAGTGATTGAGCGGTTGGCAAGAAAGTTCTCAGTCTGGATTCAGCAGGAAACCGGGTTCCTCCATGTTCTCCTGACTGGGTTTCTTCCATGTTCTCCTGCTTTGGTTCTGTCTTCCTCACACAGTCCAAATACAGTTAGCAGGTTCATTGAAAGACTGTGAATGAGAGGGTGAATGGTTGGATGTCTATATCCGCGGATACCTACTGATGTTGCTGCTGTTTCCCTCAAATAACATCATTCTTTTCCAATAAATTTGCAGCAACACTCTTCCTGTCAGTTTTCTCCCCTCTGTTTGTCTGTTTGTTTTGATTTGATTAAACTTGACCAGTAACAGAAGGAAACAATTTAGTGACTGTCTGCGAGAAAATCACTCTGCGATCAATTACGTGCAGAAATGATGAAAACAGACTTTTAAAACACACTTTTCTGACTTGAAAGAATATTGTCAAAATACATTGAAAAAAAACAACTAATTATAGCATGGAGTTAAAGATGTACATGTTAGAAAAGAGTGTTTTTTTAATAATTTTTTCTATATCTTACAATGCCTTACTGGGTGATTATCATTTTCTCCAAAATGAGAGTCGATGCCAACAATGAGTCTATTGGGATATTTGTTGTAACTTTTTTTTTTCTAGGTAGTCAAAAAGACTGTCAGTGGAGCATGGATGATAAAATGCTTTTAATCCGAAGCCTGGCTGCAGGTCTGCTGCTTACGGCAGGGGGAGATTTCAATCGATGGCAGCACCCTATATTAAATTACAAATCGAATTAAGCAGAGCTGCTTTTCCCCTCTTTGTTTTTGCAGCGCCTCCCGGTGAGGCTCCACTGCAGGCTATTTACGGTGCCCTCCTCCTGGGTAAGTTAATAATACCGGCCCGGGCCCGAACACGGCTCGACGCGCAAGCCCGAACTGAGTCATTTGGGCTGGAATTGCTCAGACACACCTAATCAATCAGTGAGTGGGAAGGGGTCATCCCAAGAGCGGCCCCGCCCTGAACCTCTTGGCCTCCCACATCAGTCAATATCACTCCTTATTCTGATCATAATTGGATTAGATTTTTTTTCTACATCGCGCAGCAAAAAACGCAATCCCCCCGGACCCACTTACAGGAAGGATCTTCAGTGCGCCATTGTTTGGTTCTATTGCCTATGACTAATGACTGCCATCATTGACTTTTTTTTCTTATTAATGGATTCATTGTGTTGCACTTATGGTCAAGCCTTCTTTCGATGTCCAAACGTTGAGCGGTTGTGAAAAAACAAGGGACTGAGAGAGATTGCAAGGGATTTGGGGAGTTCGGTGAGTCTCGGTGACAAGCTTTTCCAAGCCAGAGGTAAACAAATCATACATCAACGTCGGAACGTAAACACACAGAGAAATGTGTTGCGGTTTCTCTCCATTGTTGCCTGCCAGCAGCAGCTTTTGGAGACAATGGTCTTTTTTTTTTCTTTTTTCCCCGATTGTTTTACACGCTGCAGATTTTACAGATTTGGATCTGAAAAGGAGGTGGAGATAAAAAACACTGCCAGGACTGCCGATCCTAATGAAATAATAATGAAATTAAGTTTAATAGCCGGCCAGCAATCTGAGGTTAAACCTTTTTTTTTTGAGTAGCCATGTACTCTTAAGTGGATGGAAGTGAGTTTGGCTGATAGCGTGGTGATGTGCGTTGCAGGAGTGTGGTCTGGGGCGAGGACAGCGGAGCTGGTCGTGGCCACGGTGCAGCTGTTTATGGGCTCCACCGCAGGAGTCTTATGAGGGTAGATGCAGTTGGGGTAATTGCACGAAAGGTTTTGCCCCCCCCCCCGCCACCCCCACCCCTCCAGAGCCATCAGAGGGAAGAGGAACGCAGGGAAACGCAGGGTGGGAGTGGAGGTCAGGCATGAGTTGGTGGTGTTTGGCAGACAAGTGTGAAAAATGTCCGTTAAGGCAGCCAATTTAACAGCCTTTCATAAAAGCCTAAACCGCAGCCTACCCACGGGTTGCCTGACTTAACTCGATTTCTGCCCTTCTTTTTTTTTCTTTCCCCCTTCATTTCCTCGTGAGCGCCCACGGAGCCTCCAGACAGGCCTCAGAATCACACGAGCAGGCAGGGGCTTTGCTCCTTCAGAGCGCGTCTAGGGGGCTGAGTCTGCTGCCGGCGAGCGGTGGTGAGCGCCACTCTGATCAACCAGCGATGGGGCTTGGGCGCGGGGGCGAGGTGCATGACAGTGTGAGAAATGTATAGATATGGAGAAACGGGAGAAGGATTCTGACGGGGGTTGAGGGGTGTTTGATCTTGCTTTAAAAACTGAAGGGATTTTTTTGTGAGAGTGGCACAAGCAGCAGTGGCCCGGGGATGGTGGTGGTGATAGGGTGTTAGCTACCTGTACTTGCTTGCTATCTATAGCAAGAACAGTAGGACTTTTGCCACGTACTTAATTCGTTCTTTGACTCCGCTCAAGAATCGAAATGTTCGTGGACCGAATCAATGTTTCTCATTGAAATCAATCTAAGTCCAATTGATCCGTTCTCCAACACCAAAAAATACACTGCACTCTTTTGTAAACTTTTTTATGGGTTTGTTTGTGGCAAAATACAGAAAGGAATTAAAGATGATCGTAATTATTGCTTTGTTTCTGATGTTCTTGCCAGCACTTGTACTCTGCGTTTCCTTCACTAAATAAGCATGCAAAAGTAAAGCCTTCTCACGTAAGAGACTCTCGCTAACGCATCAACGCATAACAATCCCTTTGTTTTATTAACGTTGTCGCTCCATCAGCCACATCAGCCGTCTTTAGCGGGTCAGTGTTCTTCGGGATTGTACAGATGATTGACTTGGCCATGTCCTTGTGCTTGGCGAGATCAGCAATACGAACTCCGCTATCAAGTTTAGCTATTATTTCCGTCTTCAGATTGTTTCATTCTTAAAATCTTCCAAACACTACAATCACAAGCACTTTTTTGGAAGCCATGATACGGGCTAACTGAATGAGAAAAGCACAAAAAAGCATTACAGCAGCAGAACACATTGAGGAACAATGTAAACAACGCAGAATAGCACACACGACTGCCGTGACACCGCAACGAGGAAAGCCCATGAGTTTGTTTGTTTGTGCTTGTTTGCAGCTTGATTCAAAATTGAATCGAAATCTCTGTTTGTGTGCGGAATCGTTCGTCGAGGTTCTACTGTACAGTCCTTTCAGCATTGGGATGTTCTGGCTGTTGGCCTCCGTAAGATCCATTTGTTCTGGTTCTATGTGTATCGGCGTTCCTCACTGCATGTTTTGGCGTTCATATTTCGATGCAGGAGTGGCACGGAGGCGCATTGGTTAGTGTTTCCACCTCACAGCAAGAAGTTCCCTGGTCGGATTCCCAGAGGGGGACCTTTCTGTGTGAAGTTTCCCCTGTGTCTGCGTGGGTTTCCTTCAAGTTCTCCGATTTCCTCCCACAGTCTAAAAATAGCTTTTTTGGAAACCCTACATTATCCAGGCATGTGAATGAGGGAGTGAATGGTTGAATATCTCGAGATGTGGCCCGCTCATCGACTGGACAAAGATCGTCTCACCCCTTAACAGCTGGATTGGCAGCAACCCTGACTGCAATATATGCATTGCAGATGATAAAAGAATGCATGTTTTCAAGGCTGGAGTGCAAAGCCTGATCCTGATCCTGAGACTGGAGTGAGAGCTCAGACATCCCTCGCTCCCAGAGTCCTGGTTATTTTTTTTCTACTTGGACCACAGAATTAGTCTGCACAGAGTCCAAAGTCATCAACTCCCGAAAACCATGGTCAAGTGCCAACTCCCGCCAACTTAGGGGTCAAAATCAGTTCCGTCTCAGACGACATGAATTCCCACTCTTCTAAACTTTAGCTGCATTTCAGAGCATCAACAAACATACAGCAGGTTCTATTTAGAAAGCCATCCGGACCAAAAACAGAGGTAACCCTTCGAGTTCTCGCCTGCAGGAAGGAGGGTGAATGTACATTTGTGTATACTTGCTTTTAGGTTGAGTTCTCCACCAATGTTAGATATGCAGCAGGAGCACTTGCCTTCTGCCCCTTTACAGACGCACAGCAATATTTGCGGTATCTCTTCAATGCTGCCTGGACCTTGGAAAATCAGTTACACCAGTAAACCACAGCCACATTTACAGAAGCTGTTGTACAGTACAGTTGTTCTACAGCTTCTACTGGGGGGCAGGAGGCTACATAACACCCCCCCAAAGTTAAAGTTCCACAGAACTTGGAACTGCTCCTGCAGGCCTTGACTAAATAGCCGTTTTACAGAATGTCTGGATCTACTTATGGACACATCAATGAAGATTGCTTGCCTTTTAGCGCTCATGACAGCTGAGCATGTAATTGATCCACGCACTTTTTGTCTGCTTGGTCTAAATCTGGTGCAGACAAATCTTTTTTTTTCTACTAAACCAAAACTTTATTTCTCCAGCCACAAACATTAGACGTTAAAACTGGATGAATACCATCCTTCAGCACCGTGATCCAATTTCCTTTTTCTTTGTCCACTCAGAGAGCTTTCTGGTACTCCGACCAGCCCCGTAGGAATTATGGTGGGAAAAAAACATGGCCGACCGTTGAATGCCAATGCTACCCAAACATCAGAAGACTTTTAGAAGATTTGGAAAAGACTCGTGGAAAACTGTCATCTCACACCTGTTCCCATTGAAAGACACATTTTCAGAGTTTTTAGTCGCAGCCTCATCTCAGACCCAGATTTTACAAAGACTGTGAATCTTACAAGGTCACTATTTACAAAACTACAACTAGATTCTTTCAGCAATTGTTTTCCAACCATGCAATGTTTTCATTGGGTATTTTCAGAGCCTCTGCTATTTCACTCCATCACTTTTCCGTCTCCATGATATGTTAGAGAGTTGATATCATATGAGTTGGACTGTTCTGCCCACACCTCCACAATCCCCTCCTCTTACTGGGTGCTCCATATTGATTGGGACGGCCATCACCTTTCCTTTTCATCCATACCGCTGGCAAATACCGTCTCTGCCACAAATACCGCGATAGTGATTGTTTGACTACCAAGGTTACCTGCTCATCTATTGGTTGCTGATTGTCTTACGCCACCGTAAAGACTGAAAGACTTGACGTGATAATATCGAACACGTTGGATGTTGTTGTAAACCAAAAACTAGGTATCCTGGATGACATCTTACCTTTATAATTCGAGGTTGTTTATTCAACTCTTATACACTCTATTTACCTGCCAGGGGTGGCAAGGAAGGACATGACTGTGACTTCCTGAATGTCAACCGGTCTGACTGATCTACCAGCTTCCATTTAAAGAGGACAAATAGAAGTATAGTAGATGCTTTCAGATTTGTCGGACATTCCAGTGTTTTCTTTAATTGTGAATGAACTCGATATTTCTTTCGGGTTCGAATTAGATTCTCAGACATATCAGTTTCTGAGTAAATCACTTCACAAATTTTGTTTCATCGACATAAACCAGGATGTACTCGCAGGGAATAACTTCCACTAAAGTGTTTTGCTCTTGAACGCCTGTGATTCGATCACACAATAGTGAGTCAGTGAAAAAGGTCGAGAACTAAAGGGAACGTGGAATTGATAAATACTACAACAGAACCATCAGTCCTCAGCCGTTTCCCACAGTCTCGTCTTTGTCGCCGAGATTATAACACGTATCACGATGGTCAGAGTGCCGGGGGACGTTGGAAAATTCCTTACTGGCTCCGCGAATTCTTAGGCAATGGAAAAACTGAAGGAGTGAGATTAGAGGACAGGCTGCAGAAGATGTGGAGGAAAAACCACCAAAGGCCATGCAGTCAAAACACACGAGGTCAGAGGTCAAACGTGGAATCGTTAAGAGAGCAACCCAGTGATTTTTTTTTTCTCCAAATCCGCGAGCTGCGCTCCTATCGCATACTTTGATGTTTATCTTAGAAATTCACCATAGAAGCCAAGTATAATTGCATGAGAAACCTGGGGAAAGTCTGCAGGCTATCGACAACGGAGGGAGGGGAAGCAGAGGGGTGGGAGTGGAGGTGATAGGGAGGCGGAGGCAGACAAATTGAGCCGCAATTACAGTAATCATCATTAGAGATTTTTGCGTTTCATCTGAGTACAAATGACAAAACCTTGTCGCAGCATGAAACCAGGTGGGGCTGGCTCATTGGTCAGCCCATCAGCGGTGCAGGGGAACGAAAGAAAAAAGGAAGAAAACTGTTTTGAAGAATGTATCTCCGAACGACACTTTCTGGACAACGGACGCCGGCTCTCACCTGGCTATTGTTTGCACTCAGAAATGAGAGCAACATTCAAAAATCTTGTTCCTCAACCCCGACTGACCACTGTCATCAGGTTGTCAAGGTTACCATATCTGATCGATCAAGGCTTAATTTTCTCCCCCCAATGCCTGCATGGTTTTCTCTGAAAAGCAAACGTCCCAAATAAGAATTCTGACCATTATCTTTAAGAACATTGACGGAGAAACATAGAGAAGGTCAGAGGGAACTGCATTGTGCCGCAGTTGCATGCCGGCCAAATGCACTGCGGACAGCAAACTAAGAATTTCAATGTACAGGGAAACATGTTTCCACACTGTACATGTGACAATAAATGCTTTGATTCTTAAATCTTGCAGGAAAGACAGGGGGCAGAGGCTGGAGGTAGCCAGGGATGAAGATGTTGAGGTTCTCTTTGGGAGTGAGGAAGATGGATGGGATCAGGAACAAGTCATGCTAGATCTTCTGGAGACAAAGTCTGACTGAAATGGTTTGGAAATGTACAGAGGAGTGATAGTGAAGATCTGAACAGAAGGATGCTGAGGTTGTAACCACCAGGGAGGAAGGTCCAGAGGAAGATCAGGGGAGATCTGAAGTTGGTATGTGAGAAGAAGATGTGGAGGAGAGGATCAGATGGAGGAAGATGACTGGCTGTGGCGACTCTTTCCGAAAGGAAAAGAAGAACCTCTGTTTATTTGCAAACTTTAGTATGGCTTTTTGTGGTTGGAACACCTGCTCTATCGATGCTCGGCTAGCTAGGGTTCTCCCTGTGCGGAGTCTCCATGCTCTCCTGCCAGGGTTCAATCTATCTTTCTTGCACAGTCAGCAAATGCAATGAAGACTCTCAATTGTACATCGGTGCGAATGATGAAGTAAATAGTTGGATGCCCCTATATGTGGCCCTGTGATTGGCAGGTGACCTGCCCTGAACCCTGTGCACAGGAGAGGCGGTACAGATAGTGAATGAATGAATGAATGAATGAATTAATTGATTAATTAATTAATTAATCAATTAATTAATGCAAGGAACATGTTCCACATGAATACTGTGTCAGAAAACAGAAAAAATACTGCAGTCTTTGAAAAAAAGAAAAAACACAATCTTTTCAATGTCATCGCTGGCCGGAACAGAAAGCCAGAAAAGGTTCCCCGCCACCAGGGCCACATGTTCCACCGCCTTGTTCTCCGGGTCGTGATCATGAAGCAGAGTTCCTCATGTGTGACCATGTGCATGACACACTCTGCTGCCTCATAATAGTCCAGATGGCTAATCATAATTACAGCATATTACACAGACACACACACATTACACACACACGCGGTTCGGAAAAAACAGCAAGCAGCCACCACTCTAACGGTCAGCCAAGAGGAGAAGATTTTTTAATTTTCTTTTCTTTTAATGGCAGATCCCCCCCCCCAAAAGGTGGACTTCTGCTCGCCATGCGTGAACAGATAAATAGATGCTGACACAAGGACAGGAGGCGGAGCTTTACCTGGGCAGGTCAGCCGTCAATCACCGCGACATCCATCCATTCACGCCTACGGACAGTTTCAGTTTCCAGTGAGCCCGCAGATTTTTATTTATATCTGAAAAGAAACCAGAGGCTAAATCTAATTTAATGGAGTTTAAAATATAAAATAGAATAAAATCATCTCTTTCAAGGTCACTGCAAGGACGCTGGATGAGGAGAGTTGTGAGGCTGCTTGTTTGCCTTTCTGTCCAGAATGTCGAACCCCGGTTCTTTTTTGTCCCTCATTTTAGATCAATCAAATCATCAAATGCACGAAGGTGCGGGCTCATATACCTCAGCAACTCTGCTCCGGCTCACGCGGCATTCAAACTGTAATGAGCTGCTCGGATCCAAGTACCGATGATGGTCGGGTGGAGGTGGAGGGTGGGGTGAGGTGGGGTAGAGTCCAACTGAACAAGGCGGCCATCTGCTCCAGTGCTGGGCCGTCTCATCGGGACGGAGGGCTAAACGGAGCTCTGGCAGCAGAACAGCTGCACGCCCGTCAATATGGAACAACAGACAGGATGTTTCTTAGGAGACATCAGGGCGAGGAGGGGGTTGATCCGGCGTTTCCAGAATGTCACAGTTCCATCTTTGTGTCGCCAAGGAAACCAATTTTAAATGTACTTTGAAATGAACTTTGGAGAGGTGTAGCAACCATACCTTCCACTGATCATAAAAACCAAAAAATAAAACCCGCCTTCCGTGAATGCCTGCAGGTAGATGCATGCTGTGTAGAAAAAGACATTCATTCATTCAATGTGTATCCTGCGCTCAGGGCCATGGGGGGGCTGGAGGCAGAGCTAAACTTGGACTTGTCAGCTGTCAATCACATGGAAACGTCCAAGAATTCACTCTCTCATTCACATCTGCTGATAGTTTAGGTTCTTAAATGAATCAGATGACTGTTTTAGGACTGTAGGAGGAAGACGGAAAAGCTGGAGTGAACCCGGGCAGCTGCTGGAATTGAACAACAGCCAGAGGCAACGACGCTAAGCTCCTCTTTGATTTCATGTTCTCATCGTATCCAGGATACGGGCACACTCGCACAGCAGAGTCAGCAAAGAAGCAGGACCCCGGGGCGGAAGGACCTGTGATTGATGAAGAGGAGCCCAGATGAGGAGGGCGAAGCAGCGCTAACTCGGAAGGGCAGGGGGGAGAAAGGGATTGAGGCGGAGTGCGGAGGAAGCTCCATCAGCAGATCAATGCGGCGGGAAACGGTCAGCCGTTCACATACAGCCTCCAATGTCCGAGTGTCGGGGCCTCTCTGCCTGAGCCCCCTTGCCTGGGTTCAGAACCCTGCCAATCCGCAACCCCAGTCTGAAGTAAAATACCAGCACTTTAAAAAAAAAAAAAAAAAAAGACTTTTTTTTCATCTATTTATTTACTCCCCTCTCTGGGCATCTGCGTTAAAGACGGCGCCGCCAGCAGAGTTTGTTTTCTTGTTTTTCTTCTTCATTGGACGGCTGCCTTTTCTCAGCGTAAACAGAAACAGAAGACCTTGATGGCGTCTGGACGGAAACGTGCTCCGCTCTTCTCGCGCTCCATAGTGCCGTTTTTAAATATGCCTTGTGGCAGAAACACACTTTTTGCCCCCTGCTCATATTTATACTAATACACATTCTTCACATATTGCTCGGCGACGGGATCAGTAGCATGATGCGCATTTGTGTGTGCGCGTGTGTGTGTGTGTGTGTGTGTGTGTGTGTGTGAGAGGACCATTAGGCGCTCTAATGCACATCCTAAGCCTATTGTCTGGGCTTGATCATTATTTATTCCGATGGCCCTTTGCAGCAGGACCTTCTCAGCCTTTAAAAATAGATTAATAAAAATCATTTTCTCCTTCTTCTGGCCATGGCCTGGAAGGCATTACAACAGCGGATGGATGGGGCGGGGGGTTGGGTCATGTCTCGAACGATCTCCAGGAGCAGGATTAGCAGCATTAACCTGACAAATTAGAGCCCTGATGACTTCAAGTCAGCAGAGACAATCTCTCTTTGACTTTCATAAACAAATAACCCCCCGAACCGCACGCCGCCATCGAGGTTGTTAATGCAATGGCTGTCCCCTTCTAGGCCACCCAGGCTGAGGGGGGGGGGGGGGGGGGGGGGCCGCGCGGCCCCCCCCCCCGGCGGTGCGAGTACGCAGGACGAG
>CAAKHD010008351.1:0-15616 GCA_901007705.1 Fistularia tabacaria
CCCCCTGCCACCGCGTTTGGCCCCCCGTTACCCCGGCCCTCTGGGCCCTCAGCCCCCCGCCCCCCCCCCCCACACATACACACACATGCATCCAAAGCTCTGCCCCCCCTCACCCTCCACTGACCCATACACACACATCGGACTGTCATTAAGTACCTGGCATATGAACTTCTTTATGAATGCACTGTAAAAAAAAAAAAAAAAATAACAAAGGAATTGCACTCTAACCTACCTCAGCATAGCTCGTCGTTGTTCGTTGTTCTTTGTGACAAATGATTTATGATTTTTTGTACTTTTTGCGCTGTGGGTCTCAGAGTAACACTATTTCAGTGCTCTGTACATGTGAACATATGACATTATTGACAAAAAAGTTGACTTTGAGTTTGACTTTGACTTCTTTGATTGCTTACACAAGCGGGGACAAAGAGTTTTTAAAGTCCAATGACATTTAGAGAAAAATCATACAGAGGGCTGAATGCTTGCTTTGCATTTCAAATCCTATTTTTGCTTCTCAAAGTGGGAGTCTGTCACAAAAAAATCAACTAAATACTAGATGTCCAGAAAAATTCTGTGATTATGATTAGTAGATAATATGCGCCGTTAATCAAGTTTAGACGTTGTATTGGATGTGCAGTAGCCTGGTATTCTGAAACTGACAAAAAAAAGCACACACACACACACACACATGCATACACAAGAAAAGAACATTTTATTCTATAAAATCCTAATACTGCACACAGATTTACATTATTCAGTGTCCTTCAGAATAAAGAACAAAAAAACAAAAACTGAATAAGCTTTGTGCATCTAAAAAGACAAATAGGCTGTATTCCGAGCTTTCTGTCAAAACAAAATCATTAACAGAAGGGTTGATAGAAACTGTTTAGGGTAAAGTATAGAAGTAACCTGACTCTGTGTGCTACTTTTTTAATGATCTCAAGTGCAGTGTCCTCGGTAAAAGCTGTCTCAGATGTGATCTTTGATGAGCTGTTTTTTTTCGTGATGTAGTCGCTGCTAATATTCCATGAGTGTTATTGATGTATGTGCCAAGAAATCTGAAAAAGTCTGTTGTGGGTACGGGCTCACCCGGGGATGAGAATAGGGGTCCGGGGGAAGAGCGGAGCCTGTTTTCAGCTCGTTATCCTGGCAGCATGTAACCGTGTGGGCTGCTTTCTCAATGGTCTCTGTTGTTGTTTGTTATGAGTCTAATTACGGTCCTATCATGCATGTATTTTCATGTATCGAGAACAAGGCCAAATAACTGAGTAATAATACACCTTCAGATATTAGCCAGTCACGTGAACTGGCTTGCTGTAGCAAGCTGTTGTAAGTACCCAATATCATCTTGTTTTCCATTTGCTAGGAGGATTATTATTTGTTTAAGATTATTGCAGTGAGACAGGGAGGACACACCAGAATGACTTTAACAAGGGAGACATCGGTGCACTTTTGTCATAAATTTAAAAGGAGAAGAAGTTTGCCGCCTGATCAATTGGAAAGAAAGTAGAGAGATCATAAGATAAAGATTAAGTCTCTTCCTCAGTATTATGCATTAAAATTGATTCAAGTTATTTGATTAAGTTGCAATATTTATTCAGGGTTTTTGATGTTTTAAAGCCTCAGCTTGTTACTGCTGAGTAAATAATAAGTACATAATTCCACTTTCCCAGGTGACCTTCTTTTGAATATCCTTGTGTTGTCCAAGTGAAATGCAGCACTAAAATAATATTGTCGGAATGATCTGCATATGTCCCCTAAAGAGTCCAATGTTTTACCACTTGAATTTAAGTCTGCCATGTTAAATAAAGACAGACCTTGAATAGTATAGAATTACTTTGGTTCAGAAAATCATCACCCTGTCTAAAACATAGCAGTTTGTATATCTGGGAAATATTCTAAATTGTGTATACTGTTTATTTGAAGGTTAGTTTAAAATGCATATATAGGAGCTATAGTCATGTGCACATGTCAACATTATTTGTTGACATGTTACACTTTAATTTTACAATTCTGAGAGCATTTCTCAACAATTTAAAAAATTTACAGATTTAAAACAAGTTTTTAAAAATGATTTGTTACAATTTATAACAAATTCAAATATTGCCTTAAGCCATGTCCTTTTTTGAGAAAAAAAAAAAAATCCTATTCAGGGCTTAGTTTATCTCCCTCCCTCAAAACCTTCACATCCATGTGCATTACTGTATAATTAAATACTATTTTCATTTTCTTTTCACATAACTCTTTTGTACTCCCTTTGCTATCAGCAACCACACTATAACCCATTCAGACATACCATAACCTGCATGTCATTTTTAATGCCTTTTGACCCTCATCTTTAGATATCACCGACACTTTCTCTACCACTTTCTCCTTCTTAACCAATTTTCTCCCTATTGCCACCATCCTCTTTTTCTCCATTGTTGCAACCCATTACTTTCAAATCATTCCATAGGAAACAAAGGACACACTCTGTATTGTTTGGTGCCCTGTGTTGTTTCGACTCTTGAGGGCATGTCTTCTGCTAGTTGCTGTTAATCTTGCCTTCATAAAATGAGCTAATGCCCAGTGTTAATCAGGGTTTTTACTGAATGTGTCCATGTGAACAGCAGGGTGCTAAATGTCAACTGTTACCGGATTATCTGCTGCCTGGAATCCGGTGATAATGATATATGGGGTATGAGTTTCTGTGTGGGTGCTTTTCAAATGGCGCATGCTTGTGTGATTATGATTGTGCACGAGGTGATTAAGACGGGCTATTTCTATTTTCCTGGTTCCTTGAATGATTTCCTTTTAAGAGTAAACCCTTTATTCTGGCACTTTTATTAAATCAGGGAGAGGCAGAGAAATCACCGCAGAACAGGAGAGAGTATGAAGAGGAGCAAAATATCAACCCATGTAAAGACAAACTGAAAGACAGAAAGGGGGGATGAAGGAGAGAACCAAGGAGAGAGGGTGATGTCCAATCCATACATTGTTTGTTGCTGTCCCTATCTGCAGCTAGTAAAATTTAAAGACCTAACTTATAAAACAACATGTAATCAGAGGCAAACATATTGAGGAAAACTGAACAACTTGGAAGCAAGAAGATTCTCTGTCCTTAGCACAAAAACACATCATGAACATGTTCTAAACACACCGACATGTTTCCTCATATTAATATGCCAAAGTCAGTAATTTATTAGGTTTCTGCATTAAGATCAGTTGACTGTAATTCATAGGAGGATGTTACATTAGTAGGTAAACAACTCAAACTAAGTGTAACTTGCTTTCCTCGTATTCATAGATTTCCTTTGTGTCTGCCACCAATTAATGCAGAAACATGATAGATAACAGCAGAACCAATTGACCCAGTCGTGGAAAAGATGCAAATACTCATCGACCTTTGTCTTTTTAAATGTATTTATGTTAATTATTATCTGTTGTTTGATATAAATGCAAATACGAAACAAGCAAAGCTACAATCATCCTGCTGCTGAAGAGGAAGACCTTGTTTGAGGATGCCATGTCTTACTCTCACACTTATTCTGTTCTGATAACTTTGATGCTACTCATTTATAACAACAAGGGGAAGAGCATTTATAGCAAAGAAAAGCTTGGATCTCAGTGCATTAATTGAGTGATTTTGCAAGTCACCTTTGCTTCCTTATCCTTTTACTTTCATTCATTCTCCTTTAACTCTCTGCTTCTTGACAGCGTTGACTCATTTTTTTTCTGTTTTTTTTTTTACAATCCATTCTATGTTTTCTTAGCTGTTTTCTGAACATATTAATCTTCATTTAGCTTTTAGGTATAAGATCTATAAAAAAAAAAAAAAACAAGAATGACCTTTTTACATTTTGGGTATCTGCTGGTCCGGGGGCCTGATGAATAAAATACATTCCCAAATTGTAAGACCTTTTCTCTCTGGTGACGGCAATTTTAAATAATCCATTCACAAACAGGACATTAAATCAAAGTTGTCCTAAGACAAAATAGCACCACTGTGTTGGTTGTGATGGAGTAAATTGAATATCTTATGACTCCTGAGCACTACATCAGCGGAGATCCATTTCCCTGGAAGTTCTCACTGAGCAGAGCAGCTCGAAGGCGAAGAGGCCAGATGAAAATCATCACCTGTTTTGTGTTGGCTGGGGATTCATTAGGGTGCCAATATCAAAACCAAGATTACCATTATTGGGAGTTTTGTACCGAAATGAACCGTCCACCTTGGAGTATGTAGTATGCACATCATGAAGGAAACTGATGGAGAGAGCTTGAGCTATCAATTCAATTCAAACTGTTCCAACCGGAATATTCTATGCCTGAATGTAGGTGGACTGGCTCGGAATGCATGATGACAAGTGAGCACTAAACTGCAACATTTTCTGGCCAAGAAAGAAGGATGCAAGAATTGTTTCCCAGATAATGTCCTGGATCGCAGCCCTCCTGTTGGGACTCCATCCAGATGAAGACGGCTGAGGACAAGATTCCGTTCCAAGTAAAGCAGTAAATGATCTTGCGGCGCCGTGCCCCCGTTATTGAGGCGAAGCACAGGAGTCTTAGGAACTGCTTCACTGTTGCCGGCACTGTTGATGGGGGAAGACTGAGAAGTGGAGGAAAAGTGGGGAAACATCAAACGCGCCTACAATAAGTCAACCTTCGGGAAGAACAATCTCAAGGAATTTTTATCACCTACTTACTAAGGTTGATGAAATAAGAAAAGGCTGAATACAAGGCCAAAGAAGTCATGGCTGACAGGAGCAGCCCGAGGGACAAATGAGCCTTTATTGAAAATCTGGCAAGCGGAGCATTATAGCATGCAAAATCAGCAAACAACTCCGAGGTCCTCGGCAAAACCAAACAAGGACACATGGGGAAAGGTCATAGAACCTGGCATTTATCAAACCTGATCGGGCTAAAAGTTAACTTCATCTGTAGTTCCTAGGTAGAGGGCATGAATGATATACAGGTTAGAGACGAAAACAGTGGTTGTTGACAGAAAAAACATTTTATGAGAAAATCGTATCCATGATAAAAGAAACGAGGCACAATGAATACCTAAAAGCACAAAAAAGAACAAGAATCAATTCCCAATTGGGAGTAGGCATCTGTGATCCTTACATGAAAACCTGACAAATCAGATGTGAGAAAAAGGACAAGGGTCTTTTCCTTCAATAATTTAACACCCCATTGTTCTTCAGTCATCTATTCAAACCAGTTTTAAAACTTTTTGGAAATAGCAAAGGCTTCTGATTCTCCGTGGCAGCAAGTCTCACACTCTGCTGCCTCCAAAAGGTAGGTTCAGCCAAACTTTGTGAAAAAAATCGATATTTAAAATGCAAAAAGGTCAAAAACATTTTTAATCAATCAAAGGGGAATACTTTTCAATACGTCGAAAATGATGAGAATTACATTTTGGTTTTGGTTATTGCTAATAGAATGAGGTTGGAAGAGCTTGTTAAATGAAGTGATGATAACACCCTGGCACAGAAGTTAGCGCTGCTGCTTCAGCAAGGTTTCCCGTTTGAATTTTGACCGGGGGGGGGTTTGTGTATAATTCCCGTGTTTTCTGCAAGTTCTACAATTTCGTTGGTAATTGTGTGTGCTACTGGAGAACTTTAAATCGTCCATAGGTTCAGTGGTCCATGTTCTATGTGTGGCACAGCTGACAACATGCTCTGCCTCTCCCGTGTTTTCAACCTTGACTGGCTCCAATCCCACAGCAACCCTGAGTGCAAGATTTGTGGGTATAGATAATGAATTTATGAATGAAAATATACCAAAAAGATATCACCTGATATTAGTCTGTCATATTATGATTAGGTACCAAAGGTCCACCAGAGATTAGGCTCATTTGTTGGCTTCAGCAATTTCTCACCTATCCGAGACGGTCCCTGTGCTGCTGTCCACATTGTGCTGTCATCGTTGTCATGATGGGAGGTGAGAAAGTATTAACTACCATTTCAGTCAATGCATGCAGTGCAGCATCATTTTACAAGGCCCATACGATTTTACATTCCATTCCCCAACAGCCTCAGGAAAAAGTCTCCAAAGGACACCCAGGGGTTGACGTGACCCTGTGCCCCTCAAAGCCTTGAATAAATAGATGGATTTTTCCAAAGCCTTATTATTCTCAGCACCGTCCGACCTTACTGTTTAAAAAAAATCTATATTAAAATTTAACCAGTGATGTTTCAAGGGTTAATTCTGAGGAATGGCAGACCACCATTGTATTGTATCTAATAGTCCAGCATATCAATTAATAACAAGGAATTTTAAACATGCTGCACTTGTTTTCATTGAAAACCACTGGAATAAGAAAGAATAGAAGTGACTGTTTCTAAATTATTTGAAGAGGCAAAGTAGTTTTATTTACCAAAAAGAACAATTTCTAACAGCAGCGGCAGCGATGTCGGTTTAACAAGTTATCATATCAGACATTGATTCAATTTTGTTGGAATTAGAAGGATAAGATAAAAGAAACTTCCCTTGTCATTCAGCCAGAATTTTGTCTGACTTTGCAGTTTACAGAAAATATCCACCAGAGTTTTGTGATCACTGATCACTCATTCTGTTTGTCCCCATTAATTCAATGGAAAGTCTTGGGTTGGTGCCGCAATGTGTTAATTGTTTGGGCTCCCGAAGGAAATTCTTAATTTGGGCTTGTGAAACGGAAGCTTGTTCTTTGGTAAAGATGGTAAATGCTACTCAAGAACCCGCAACTCTCATCAAGGGGAAAACAGGAAAATGGGAAAATGCAGTTTTACAGCGTAGCTCAACTACATATGCATTCTCCACAACATGGAGGCCCGATCCCACAATAAATGAAACCCTCAACTCTACAGTTACAGATCATGCACGTCTTCTGAAAGAGTACTTGAAGGATGCACACCTCGACCTAGCTTATCCCAGCAACCCTTCTGTCCATAATTGAAATCCTTGACGTTACCTTGATATATAGTATGTGATATAAAGGAATATTTCAATGCAATTCAATGTGAAATGTGGAAAAAAAAAAGTTCTCAACACTTTGGAGGAAGTGAAAAATAAAAGATTTGGATATATCCCAAAATGTATTATGTTCTTTCCTAGGCAAACTCAGTTAAATGAAAATCAGCTTGGCAATGTTTGAACAATCTCGCTCAGAGACATACTACAAAGAAAAGAAAACCTCAGTGAAGATAAATTGATGTAAAAAGAGAATTTCTCTATTTTCAGTTTTCTTACCTTGTGTTTTATGGTTGGAATTGTTTTGAAAAACATCATCAAGAATAGATCACTGACCTTAATGTTCGAATTTCCCCTTTTTCCCCTGTTCACATGAACACTGTTGCTCAGAACAACCTGATCTTAAATAGACAGCCATCCGTCTTACATTTTATGGTGACATGCTATCATTTTCACAAGTGATGCCAATGGAAGCGCTCGTTACGTCCTCCCTCGGTTCAGGAAAAAAAAAGACAACCTTCAAATGTACATGTATTACATACAGTATTTCCAGAGCACTTGAAAGTTTATAACATTCTTTAAAGTAATCCAACATGCAAATAGATTTCCAATATTGCTAGAAAAATAACAGTGGACCGGCATCTAAGACATGTCATCTGGAAATTATTTTTTTACAGATGAAACAACTTAGCAAAACAGTTCTGGGTTGAATCACAGAAAGTTCCTCGTGTGTCTGAAAATTCTTTTCAAATTTGGGTTGAATTTAGACGGAAATTCAATTACTTTTACCTTCATCTCTGCAATCCTAATACAACAAAGGCTAAAAGTCTTGAATTAATGGGTTTTAGATTGCATTATTTGTAGCAAACCACGTCTACCTCGGCTATTCAACAAATCAATACACTATTGGAATTTAAACTTAAAATGTCACTGTGGAATTTACCATTCTGTATTTGAGGGGAAACACATTGCTTCTCTATTCTGCGCACGAATTAGGGTTTTGCATTTTCACCTCACTCACCAAGTAGAAAGCTTTAAAACTTGTTCTTTGGCAAAGATTCTACATCATCATAGGTCTTTTGTAAATAATGAAACTATGTATTTCCTTGGATAGCTCTGTCATTCTCAAGCTTTATCTTTTTTGAGATTTCATTTGCCAGATTTGCCGAATTTCAATTGTTGTCTATGCCACTTATCTGGTACTCAGGGTCACTTAGGGTTGATGCTGATCCAGGCTGTCACTGGGCAAGAGGAAGGGTATACTCTGTGCAAGTCGTTTGTAAAAAGATGTTTACTCTCCCATTCACATGTTTGGGCAGTTTAGGGTCTCCAGTTAACCAATTGAGTGTTTTTGGACCCAGACATGGGGACTCCATTCAAACTCAACACAAGAACTTTTCTCAGTCAGAATCAATCAAAAAAGAAGAAAAAGTCATAAAATAAACACTGTGTTAGTTACACTCTGAGGTGCAACAAGAGTGCTTGTTATTTTAAGCTTTGTGAAAACTGCAGCATCTGCACCGAAAAAAGAATGTTTTTTATTGGACTCACTTATTCAGTCACTATATGACATACTGTCAGTTTCATATATTTTTGTATCAATTCCGTTCCGTATTTAAATATCCTGGAGAAAATGCGAGGATTTTTTTCGCACACAAATTTGCACAACCCTTTGTAACAGGCTCAACTCATAAAATATTAAGTTTTTCGTGCAGAGGGAAACAGAGTGGCCTCCTTATAGGGAGTATGGTGTGGATGTTTACTTTCTGCAACAACAACACAGTTTTATCAAAGAGGAAAAGGCTAATCATGGCACATTTACTACCCAGTGTTTTTGTGGGAATGAGTGTGCGCTTGCAATGGCATGGCAGGATCATATTTCCTGTATTGAGGATGCAGAAAAAGTAGTTCTCTGATGCTTTCCAGGCCAGTGATGCAATAACTGAACTGAGTAAATGCAGCATAGGCCTATTTATATAAAGATGCTTAAGTGCATGCACAAGTGCGTGCGCAAACACACACACATGCGGTCCAAGAATCAATCTCCAACATGTAGATTCGGGAGGTGATTATCCAGGTTATTATCAAGGGTGTATCTACAATAATACAATCACTTTTCTTTCAAAATGTGCAAATGCTCTCACTCTTGCACATATGCACACATGCATTAGTGCATAATCACTGTCTCTGTCACATGCACAAACAAGCACGATAGATAAGATATGTCATGTGAGTTACCCTTCATCCCTGCAGCAGATAAAAACACACTGCCCTGCTCCTTGGCGACGTCATGAATTTGTCCTCCATGTGCATGACCTTCGCTATCAGCATCTATCCCAATCAGCATTGTCCTTTTTTTTTCTGTTTTTATTTTTTATTATTTATTCTTGCTAATCAGTGGTACTTATTTGTCTGGATGTCACGCGTGCAGTTAGGTAGCTGATACAAGGTAATATGATTATCCATAATGTTAATAATGTTATCTGTTAATCTAATTTACAATATGTTAATAAATATGGTTTCAGCTTCGACACTCAAAATGAAATGATGTATGTTCAGCATTATATGCAATTTATCAAGATGACGGTGACTCTAGGGATTGGGTGAGAGATCGTTGTCGACCATCGAGGTCCGAACTCTAAATATTTATTTCTGTATTATATTTTGGTGAAAATGAAACTTTAACAAGATTGGATTTGCAGCGGTGCTTTAAGATGAAATCTAATCAAAAAGGACAAATGGGGAACTCTAAAAAACATATTCCTTTAGCGGAAAAATTATGATTAATTTCCACAGAGCAATATTCACTAAATATAGATAGTTTTCTGGCAAAAAAACCCATCAATTATTCAGAGCAACTTTGATGTTGCTCGCGCTGTCTAACCTATGAATGTCAGACTTTAGTTGCAGGGCAAAATGCATTTGAGTTAATTTATAGGTTGCAATATTTGTTAGTTATAAAGGAAACAGTCAGATGCTTGTGTTTAATAAAATATAAAATTCTTTGTATGACATCTTTGAATCAGAACTTTTCAACCCAATGTTAACAGGAATACATCTGCTCATTGGAGAATAAAAGTAATGATGGAGTGAAGGCCAGTATCATCATCTCTACTGTCCACTAGCTTCGCCCCTACAGGTTCATGGCACATTTACATTACTAACTGTTTTTTCAGCTATACTCATCCCAGTAAATAAAGTCATTCGATTGATGTGTAAAAAAAATGGTTGCTATAAACAATGTTGGTTATACAGCAGTTAGTTTGTTTACAGATCAAATTAGTAGATCACATTCTCTTTGATTTGTTTTACTGAAAGACTAATAAAAACCCTCTCAGATTGCCTCATCGACCCCTGCAAAAGTTGCTCACTGCATGAATCTCTGGAAAACTTATTTCAGGCTCAGGGCTTTCTGCTCAGAACCTGCTCACTGAGGTTGTTTTGCAGCCAAACCCATTTAGAGTGTGGGAGTTCGGGAGCTCCTTTGGTTGAACTGACTCACTTACAGCTTGCCCTTCCAGCAAATAGTAAGAGACATTTTAATTTGAGAAATAATTGCATATGCATGATCAAATTATAATGTTTTTACAATCTGATCCATGGGAGATATTCATGAATTGATTAAAATACCTGAAGTTTTGTTCATTTGCCCTCATAGAAAAAAAAAAGTCTTAATGAGTTCAGAGCAGACAAAAATGAAATGCTGAGAAATTTTCAACACATCTCATATCATTCACTGTTAGTCACAAAATAAATAAATGAATAAACGAATAAATAAATAAATAATAAAGAATTAAGAGATGGCCGGTCAGATTGCTGGAAAACTCATTGGATATCAGGCTTCTGTGCACCGTGTTGGTTTGCTAAAGGTGAATATGGATGAAGACAGAGCCGGTGACCTTGTGTGGGGAAAATGCCAGGCTCTGGATTAAGGCTGCCAGATATGAGGAGGACAGGGAAAAAAGAGAATGGAGAAAGAAGAAAGTGTCATCATAACTTGACAAAAGTCACTCAGAAAATTGTTTTTTTTCAGCTAAAACTGAGAGGGTTTTGTAACTTTAATAGGATAAACACAAACTCAGGACAATGGCAGGTCAGACGAAGCTTTCAGCATCTCTTTGATGCTCAAGACAGAGATTGGGAGTTCTTTCTGAATTTGAGAACTTTTAAACAACAATGAAATGATAGTGAAACTTCAACTACAATATCCAGAATGCTGTTGCCCCATTGTGTATTAAGTATGCATGTAATCCAAACTATTTGTTGTCCATCAGTAATTTCAATATCAATAATATCTTGTTTCCATCTGCCTTTTTTACGGAGGGCGGTGTTTGCTCAGCATTATTATAGCCACCATTTTGAACAAGGTATTGCCTGGATATGATTCATCCATTGTTTCCTTATTTTTGTTTTTGTCAGAAAAATAAAACCAGGTGAATTGAAATACAAAAACATACCTGAACCCTGCTCAAGCTGAACTCATTCCTCTTTTGACCTTGTGGTTTGTATGACTTGATTTATATGACTTCTTCATTAATTTTGAGAAGGAATGTACTGCTCTCTGCACTGCACTACATTCTAAATGCTCCCATAAGCTTTTGTTTGTAATAAGAATACAACATAAACTATGTAGAGGAGTTATGATACTGTAACTTTGAACACTTGAGGTATGTTTTGCTGATAAAAGACCTGTTTATATTTCTATATTTAGGTGTGTCCATGTGCAGACACACAAACTATCACACACACACATAAACACGTGCCTATTAGTAGGGGGCTCTGGCTGCCAAATACCTCAGTACCCCGGGGCTGCTGGAGTCTAGTTCACCCTCCAAACTTTCAGGTCAGCTCAAGACTACTTGCCGTGATGCAACTGACAAGATTATTTACAGTCCCAAACCTTGAAAAATGTTTTAAAAAATGGTCGATAAATAATAATAAGCATCTTTAGATATAGAATGTAATCAATGTTTTTTTTTCTGAAATCAGGCCAACTGAAGATTCCAAAGCATCAGCTAATAACTCCCAGTTTCCAGACCTCCAAACGAGCAGGTTTGTGTAACCGATCCTGTCTTGTGTGATGTCCTACACTGTTATTTTTGAGGTGTTTCTGTCCTTTACTTTCACCAAATGTTCTTTGAATTGCCTGTGCAGGATGAGGTACAATTTAGATAAATTGAACATGCGTTGCTGCTGCCTCTCTGTCAAATGCTACTCAAGTGTCTGATGCAGTGCAAACAGTGTCACTGAAGCCGGAAAAAAGACAGAATAGTAAAAAAAGACTCACCGCAGAGAAACAGATGTAATAAAGGCCTTGCATAGCCACCAGGATACTATAATTTTGCAAACCCATTGAGAAAACAAGCCGGTTTTGTTGTCCACACTGTGTCTTGACAGGGCATGTAGCTGAGATCCGTTTAGCTCACTCAGTGTTACTCTGAAAACATGTGCGAGCTGTAGGTTTTAATAATGGAAGACAAAACCCAAGCGTTCCCCGGTATAGAATTCGTAAAACAAACTTATTGTTTTCTTACCTCTCATTATCTCCCATATGTCTCCCTCTCACCTTTTCCCTTTTTCGTCCCCATTTTTGATTTTTTATTTTTTCCCACCCTCTCTCCCCCGTCCCCTCATAACTCCTTTTTCCGTCAATATCGATTTCTCCACCTTGTACTTCAGACATTCGTCCTCTTCACCATACCCTGTCGTCCTGACTGGCTTTCGGTTGCTTCTCTCCCTAGAGGCACGCTTATTTTCTGAAGAAACAATTGCACACGGTTGACAAAAAAGTCATTAAAGCGAGCCGAAGGCACAGGGAACGGGGGTTGACATGTTTATTTCACTAGTGGGAAAGAAAGGAAAGATAGAACAAGAAAGGCAGTGGGAAAAAGAAAAAAAAGTAACTGCGAAAAGGATTGATCAGAAGCCGAGAGAAGATTATATTAATGAGGACAAAGAAAGGTTACATTTTAAGACAAACTTTTGGTCACAACTGTTATCCAGCAATACAGGGCTAGTAAGTCTTTTAATGATAAATAAAAAAATAAATATCATAAAAGTGCATTTGTAGGTTCAGCGAGATAACACTGAATATTTGATACTCATTCAATGCTGATAACCTTTTTTTTTTCTTAACTGACTAAATTTACATTGAATCGAAGACTCTGAGTGATGAACTGCTTCAGGTACTTTAAGCAAATGCAACGGTGACCTTTTTTTTCCCAACATTACCGATGATACGCAAATTAGGCATGTCTGCAAATTGTCTATGGTTCTGGATCACATATGAATTTCATTCATTCAATCATTATTCATAGTGATTATCCTGCACTCAGGGGCATCTATAGAGACATACAATCAATCACTCTGTCATATACACATATGGACGATTTAGGGTCTCCAGTTAACCTGCTGCATGTTTTTGCACCGCAAACCCGTGTGGACACGGGGAGAACATGCAAACTCCTCACTGAAAGGTCCACTGTTAGAATCGTACCAGGGACATAAGTGCTTTTAGGCAGCAGCGCTAACCACTGTGCCTCTTCCTGCCCCATATTAGAATTCAAAAACAAAAAATGCTGTCCAAATACTTTAACCGGCAATTGAAAACATTTGCAATTATTTTTAAAGGCGCATTCATTTTTTTCTTGATTTTTTCTAGCTTTACAAAAGTAATTTGAGTGTGCTACAAATGACACATATTCTTTTCTTTTGGGTAAATGAACGTATGAAACCAAATTATCATGCGTAATCCTATTTATGATTCACGGGTAAAAAATGAAAGTATGTGACCTGTTTTTTTTATAACAAGGTTCAATAGTTCACTCCATTCACCCCAGCAGGTCCAATTGGGCTTTAAATGGTTGGCAAGTCTGTTTTGTACCCTAATTTTCCCTTTTCAAATAAGCCAATTAAAATGTTTTCCATGCCTTTCACCTCCTCCAATAATCCCTATCAAGCCACACAATATTTAGGTGTTATAACACAGAAGTCATTTGTGATCATTGTTAATTATAAAATGGAAGACGGTGGTGAAGTGCTGCAGTGAGTAATTCCACAGCCTAACAGCAAATGGGTTTCAGAGGGTGAGTGTTGGGGTGGGGGTGGGGGCTGGAGCCAGCTGGCATGTTTTTCTAAGCTGGCATGGTCTTCACATGTGCGCTTGGCTTTTGCTCGGTGTGTTCTTGCTTCCACCCACAGACCATAATACGCAGGTTAACTGAGGTGTTGAGATTAAATTGTTCATGACTGTGTGCAGATACTTGTCAGTAATTGACAGCTATCCGCCTCTTTACCCCCGAGTCAGCTGGCCGTAACTAATGGATTCAAAGACGGTCAGTTGAGGTTATGGGCGAAAGAAAAATATTTGTCTGCCGTACTGCTTGTAATTTTTGACACGGAAATCACATGCATGCAAAACTTCATTGTGTTTGGAGAGCCCTTATGGCAATCAAATTACGACAAGCTTCCGAGCTGAGATAAACTGTGTGAGTGAGTGTGTGAGAAGATGTTTTCAAGTCACTATCCAATTTGCTGCATGATGAGAAACCATGGAGCCTTTCCAGGCTCCCACGCTCTGGAGAAAAATGCATAGAAGCAAACCCCAACTACCTGCCATATAGAACTTCAGCCATTTAACTTGCAAAAAATTTTTTACCAATATTTTGGTCATTAATATTTCATATCATGATTCCCTTGTTAATAAAATCTCCTTATTTGGAAAAACACACAAATGTGTTTTACTGCTGAGCATCTTTAGATATGTCCCTTTCTGCCCAGCTCCTGGGCGCTGACTTTAAATGCTCTCTGCTAGAACGTTCACACAGGATCTACCGTATCTGTCTTTTTTGCACTGTATACATCATTTTCGCTGCAAAAATGCATTATGAAGTAAAACGCAGTGCAAGTTTCCAGACGTGACCATTTGAAACTTCACTTTGTCTTCTGATAAACAACAGCACCTGTCAAAGCGTCTCCTTTATTGCTAGCATTGTTATTACTTTCTGCCCTGCTTCCTGCACTATCCTGAACTGCTACTTTTCCCTGACCTTCTTTTACCCTACAAAGTCTGTACCGGTTTGTCCATTTTCCTACGCCCTCTCTTCTTCCTCCGTCTATGATCTGTCTTCGTACTGGTCTTCTGGGTTAACTGCTAATAATATTACCTCCTGTGTGTCCATGACTGATCTGGACATCACGTGGCTCTGATGACATGCGGCACTGCGCTCAGTGATTGAGGTTGGACCGCCTTTTCCACCACACTGCGCTCCACTCTCAACACTCATGATCCCGCGACGCCCAATTTTCATTTTGGTCCTGCATTCGTGCAATCTGCAAATTTGCTCCGGGCCTGACTGTGACACATCTTTTTGGCTAATCCTCAGGATTCTTCTCACCCAGTGATTTATCAAATCGCACATTGTTATTTTGTGTGTGGCTCTATCTATGCAGCATCTATTGCACAACTACACATCCTCAGAGAGGGATCCCTCCTCTGAGGCATTTCATTATTCAGACCAAATTTAAGCAATTTTGTAATTCTGGGCTATTTAAATGAAATGAACTTGACTTGATTTAATCTATTTTCGTACTGTGTGTGTGTGTGTGTGTGTGTGTGTGTGTGTGTGTGAGTGTATGCGTGTGTGTCTGTGATGAAGTGATTGGAATACAGCAGTTTTGAATATCGGCA
>CAAKHD010008351.1:23432-33642 GCA_901007705.1 Fistularia tabacaria
TATGTCTTTAAGTTCCACATACCTGTGACTAAATACTCTGTGCCATTGTACAATGGCACAGAGTATTTAGTCACAGGTATGTGGAACTTAAAGACATAGTCCTGGAAAAAAAAAAAAAACTCATAAGAAATGAAAATATACATAAAACACTACAAACACAACATGGACGGCATGCATCAGAAAACGTATTCCACTCAACCAAACTCTTTTGCAGTGAATCTGTTGACTAACACCAAATTATACAGTATTTAATACAGCAAATTTTCTATCAGCTGCAGCTTTTTGCTTTTTTTTTCATCGTGCAAAGAATATCTAAAGCAGCATTTTACAGGACTCATTCCTACTTTGTAATTGCTCCAGAAACTTGGCATCTTTTAACAAGTGCATCAGTATTAGGCGTCATGTCTTGATTAGCAGACAATTTCAGAATATCAGTTAAGTGCTTATGTGTGAGCTTTGTGTGCATTTTTGGTTTATTAATGTTCATTACTGAGAAACCTTGCTCACTAAGGTAAGTTTTACCAAACATACACAACATTTCTGCTGTCAGTGCTGTTAATTTAGGGTAGCCTTGGAGGAGATACTGAAAAAATGTTTCCAAGCCCATATCGGCAAATATGTTCTTCAATTCTACATCGCACTGCAAATCAGTTATTTCAAGTTGCATGCTGAAGGGCACGTCAGAAGCTTTGACTGTGAATGGTGATTGAAAAACGCGCAGGAGGTAGATCGATCGTCCTTGGACGTGGACCTACCTGGTTCCATTCCCTGCACCTCCTAGAGTTTCGAAGTGTTGTTGAGCAAGACAATGAACCCCTCATGTCTCTGCTAGACGGCAGCCAACTGCTCATGGTTCATCCATTATGGGTTAAATGCAGAGAACGGATTTCCCCATGAGGGGTTAATAATGTATACATTATTAATATCAGTGATCTCATCAATTGCAACAGAAAATGCTACAACTGGTTGCCAAAATCTGTTAATAATTCTGTCTGCCGCGGTATTCCACGCCAGGCTAATTTTGGGAAAAGCTTGTCATTTCTCCGGACAATTAGGTAGCTTGCTTTCACGGCAGCATCACTGACCTGTCGGCTTTAAGTGAAAACGGATTGGTGTTTCCTCAAACCCACTGATAATTCATTTATCTTCTGTCCTCTCAGTTCTCCGTGCAATTTGTTGTGTTTTTCACCACGGCGAGTCGCATTGTGGCGCCGAAGGTTATATTTCTTGAGCGCCGAAGCTTGCTGCATACGCACCAGGCATACAGGTTTCTTATTAAACTCAATCAACAAATGAGAAGTGGTCAATTTTTCTTGGAAAACCCTACACTCGATGTCCACTTTTCTCTTTTTTGACAATGACATCTTGCTGATCAGGGTGTTGGGGCAAATGGAAAAGCAGGTACATTTCTAAAAATAAGACAAATCGCTATTTATAGACCCAGAAGCCGCATTGCTGCGATCTGCTGTAAGTTCTGAGTCACATAGTGTTGAGCCATGTTGCTTACACTGACTAAAACAGTGCTTCCCTAGCAGACAATATCGGAGCTACATTTTTATTTTAAAAAGTAGTTCATGATTTTGATGTATTTTTTCAAATTGTAGATTTGTTCCATGGACTGGATTGGACCCCCTGGCGGGCCGATACCGGTCCGCGGGCCGTATGTTTGACACCCCTGGTCTGGAGTCTAAAGTGAGGAAAATGGTTGGGTGTTTGTGCTTCAGTGCCATAAGCCCTTGCATACATTGCATATACTTTGTGTATATGAATCTGCAAATTGGTAGTTCAGTATGACTTGTAAATTTATTACATCCAAAATAATCTCTGACATTTAATTTTGAACATTGTATTTGCTGTCAGGAGTAAGAGTGCATTGATGTAAAGATATAATAAGATTATGTATCATAGACATATGTCTGGTATATGTGGTGAGCATCTGTTTTGATTATTTGGTAATCCACCCATCCCATAAATTATGCACTGCTTATGCCACACGTAGGATCACGGGGGATGCTGGAGCCAATCTCAGCTGGCATTGGGCGAGAGGTGGGGTACACCCTGGACTGGTCAACAGTCAGTCGCATGGCCACATATAGAGACAAACAACCACTCACTCTCTCATTCTCAAACAAGGGCAATTTTCCATATTTTTTCCAATTTACCCTCTGCATGTTTTTGGACAGTGGGATGAAACCGGAGAACCGGAAGAAACACGCTGACACGGGGAGAAGGTGCAAACTCCACACAGAAAGTTCCCCCCGTCAGAATCGAACCAGGGGCCTTCGTGCTGTGAGGCAGGAGTCCCACCGTACCCCAATGCCACCCCTTATTTTGGGACTCTTGACAGCAAACCCTTTGGATTGTTGTCAACCACCATAGAATGAAGACATTATAAACAAGCCAGCTTTTAAAATGTTAAAATGACACCTTTGAGTCACGATGAAATTTTCTAAAATCATAACGAAAGAAATCAAACCAGAGAGGCTGTAAAATTTTACCTTGACTTAAACCACTTCTCAGTTTTCCTAGCTTAGCCAATATATTTGTGATTTATTCATCTATCATTTATTGATTATGGAAAAAATAAAAAAAAATGTATTTTTTAAATGTTTGCCTATTTACTTTTCAGTATGTTTCTCTGGTGTACAGGAAAGATTCTTCACTTCTGGTAATGTGGAATTGTTCCTGTTCATGTTATTCAATTTCTTCATTCATATTTCCTTTCTTACACAGTTAAGCATATTTACAACATCCATCCACAGTTTGGTGCCCTGACCCTCTGTAGTAGTCAGTACAACAGCTGTACAAACATGAATCCTTGTTTGCTTCCCAGCCATCAACACAAATTGATCATTATCAACGGAGCATTGAACCAAAATCCACTAGTACCGAGGCCTGGAACTGCGTTGCCCTTGTGGTGGCTGCAGTATTTTGCCAGCACATCATCTGATCATTTGATCTGATGGGTTAAAATGTAATCAGTGTGATTTCTTTAACTGTAGTTTATATCAAAAGCGGCTCATTCTGTTTATTCATCAAAGAATGAGGGCTTCACCTCACAGTTTTCTAATAAATCTTTAGTTTGATTATCATGTGTGTACAACGGCTGGAAATCTCTGTCTGTATGGCAGTGAAAAGAGGGAATATCAAACTTTCTTTCTATTCCAAGTACAGGTCATAGAATTGAAAATAGGCCTCTGTTTCTGGGACTATGACAATCTGGATTTGGTTGCTTTTTCTCATAAGCCTGATTGTGTCATATCTTGCCTTTCACACAACCCTTGTGGCCAGGTCCCAAGAAGCACATTATGTCATAAAAAGATTTTGACAGTTCTAATGAAATCTGATAATTGGATAGGTTATGCTTATTTTCTGTTCTGCTTTATGAAATGGAAAGAGGGATATAGGAAGTGGGGCTTCATAAAATATCAAATTTTTGTCGGTGTTGCTGATAAAAGAGGCCACTCTAAATATGCTGAAAAAAGGATACCCTTCTCTGTGGTTTTCTTCCTTATTTTGTCTTTCTCTCTGACCACAGGCCCTCCTCTCTTTTCCTCCTACTCGCATTTAAAAGAGAAAACATCCTAAGAGGAGCTTTCTTTCTTTTCAGGCCCTTAATCCCTTGTCCATTCATCTCCTTTTCTCCCATTCTCTCTCTTTCACCAGACACTAAAATGTCAAACACATGATTATCTGCCTGTCCTCCTCATCCTTCCTTGCTGCCCTTCTATTTATCCAACACTTCACACTCTACCACTTTCTGGTTAGTGGGCAATGCGTCTGACAATCTCAAACTTAAATCCATAGTAATAAAAAATCTATAAATATATATATTTTTTTCAGGTTGATTTTTTTTGTGTGTTATTTTAACACATTCTTTTCTTTTTTTTTTTTTTTTTTTTACAACGTGACAAGGTTTTAGCTCGTCCAATAAACTAAGGAAGCTCATAAGACTTTGAAGTGGATATTGAAAACTAGGTTGGAGAAATATAAACACTGGCATTTGATCGGTGCAGTTTTCTATTTTCCCTCTTCAGGTTCTATTGAATCGATGGTAAATAAAGAATGTTCAGACTCCTCTCAGTGACCTCTTGTGCACTGATAATCATACAGCAGATACAGATGAGAGAACTTTATACAAAGAGTGCTCATTAGACATTTGCTAAACTGAATTTGGGGTTGACGGTTTAAACTACCGCCTATGCTTTTGTCACAATGCTGTCTAATGGTAAAAACTATTTTTATTCTGATTTTAATCAACAAAGCTCATTCGGGTTTAAAATAAAATAAAATGTCAAGGAAATTTAAACGAGTAAGACATTGCACCTCACTTATAGCCTATAATCTTGTGCTCAATGTGTTGCCAGCAAATGTATTGCTGTTCCACTCGGATTTATTTCCGAATTACATTCTTTTGCATTATTTATGTTCTGTTTTACAATTAGCTATTTTGACATTGACATATGTCTTTTATTCATTTAAGTCATTATTTCACTTTATCATAAACATCCATATGGCTCTCAGGCTTTTGCTGTGCACTCACTGAAATGTTCTGTGAGGGTTTGTCTCCAACATGAGAATGGGCATAGGTCAGTGTTGCACTGTTGAGCCGATCCAGACTTAGAACATTCTGAAGTATTCAGGGGGCTTTGCATGACTGCACACCTTACACATTTTCATTTGTATTACATTAGATGTGAATCTGCAACCTGAATGATCCTGATTTTTTTTTTTTTTTACATTTTGGCTTCACTTGGTTACAGCAGCACACGATCATTCTACAGAGGTGAACACCTACTCTCCGTGAGCTACTTCCTTCAGTTTCCTATCATTTAAAGTTTTGCCTTGGCAGTCTAGTGCATTACACGTGCAAAACTTCAGCCTATGTTGCATAAAAGTATGTGCCTGGCAGAAAATGAATTAGAGCCAATACTGTCCCCAAGTGTGACATTCAGGCTATAGAAATAGATTAGAATGAAGAATAAATATTTGATAACATAAGCCATCATTGAAGGCTACTCAATTCAACTCTATTTATATAGTGCCAAGTCATGAGATAAGTCATTCCAAGGCTAGTCAGTGGGGAGCTGTTTGAAACCATAAAGCATTCCCACTGCATGGCTACCTCTGTGCAAGCCAGCGAGAGAGTTGGCCAGTGCAGTTATCTGAGCTCTGCAGCACGGACTTCCTCTAGCTTCCACATATTTTCTTTCATGTCCCTTTCCTGTCTGGATGTGGGGATATTTTCGTCAAATGATTGAATGCACAGCTTGCCTATAACATGACACCAAAAATGGATTTGACGTCTCATGACCGGAGGATGATGATTTCATCATAAAGGACAATGTTGTAAATGGCAAGGAGATAGATAGTTTCTGTTTCTTTTGGATTTAATGTGCCAGCAATGGTCATAATCAATTCTGCACAGCACATACACGACTGAAAGAAAAAAAAAGCCCCTTAGGATAACTTTTGAGTCACTTTCTCAATGCGGTTAAGTTAAACCAAAGCAGTGCACCCTGACTGACCCTCAAGAGCATGTCATCACAGAGAAGATGATAAGATTCATCACATTCAATTCGAACAACAACAGCGAAATTTGACCACTGCATTTAACCAAATATGGATGAACCATGAGCAGAAGGCCACCGCTGACCAGCACCAGGGGAGCGGTTAGGGGCTCAGTGTGTTGCTTGAGAACACTTTAACAGGCGAGGAGGTGGGAATCGAACCTGTCTGGTTCCGAGGACGACCGCTCGAAGCCCTTGCGCCTCATAAGAGACGCCCGTTAAACTTGACGATGTTTGCTCATTTTCTGAGTCTTAGATGCAGGCAACACACGTATAAAAGGCTAAAGGATTGACTGTTTGATGAAAAAATAAAGACCAATGCACTTGCACTGAGATCGGGTCATGATGTTGAGAAATGGAACCACACAGTCATAATAGCCAATGGTATACACACACTTGGATGAAACCAAATTATATCTTACTTTAATTAGTTCACTACCTGAAGCTCATTTCTAAATACATTATGGCGCAATTTTTTTTTCTCAAAGACTGTACTTCTATTTTACTACACTTAGCAAATAGCAAATACATATCAAAATTCCTGCTTCTATATAAAACTTTGCATTTGATCATCTCAAAATTTGGAATCCAGCATCATTGTTAAAGAGAACGGTTGCTTCCTGACTTGTTTTTATAGGTACACTAATACAAATTATTAATGTTCTTTTCTACGATAGAGAAGGCGTAAAAAGCTAAATTATAAATAGTAATAATTTCTCTTGCATGAACAATGAATCAGCAGACGACCCAATACTAGTGAATGAGTCAATGAATAGTGAATGAATAGACCTTACTTATCCATGTGCCAGTTAAATATAAAAAATAAAGTTCAAATCACAGCAGATGACAAGCTAAAATTAAGACTCAGTTTATTAATATGCTGGAAATTTTGTTTAAATATTGCAATAGGCATCCCTGACTTTTGTACAACCATTTTCCCTTTGCATAAAATAATAATTAGCAATTCGTAACAGCATCTCGAGTTTCATACAGTTGAGTTTTAAAGTCCTTTCATGGAGAAGAATCAAAACAATAGAATATTCTATTTATCAGAATAAAGATGGAATGATGGAGCCAAATTATAAATTCAATCCTTTGTTGCACAGATTGGCCCCCCTTTAATTTCACACAGTAATGATAAAACAATTGAAAGTCTTTTATCACTGAAAAAGTAGAGAGAGAAATCAATCTTTTACTGAACACATTCCCCCAGAAAATTCAGCAATCAGGGGAAGTTTTTCTTACTGTTTTCAATCAACGCCATTGTCCATTATTTAGAACTGATTGCTGAAACACCAGCGAGATCAGCTCCTAAACCAGACTGATGTGGACTTAATGCCGAGTGACTCAAAAGAAATGACCTAAGTTGGCTGTTTACCAAAGAGCAATTTGGAGATTGGATTAGTCAGGTTATCTGTAAGTTTAAGCAGTGCTGAGATTCACATGGGGAGAAATACGCCCAACAGCAAACTGGGAGATGTAAAGGTCATTGACCAAATATAAACATTATGTACTAAGATGAGAGCCTGTGATTTATATCATATTTCGCCTAAGCTACACGTTTCGTAAATTAAAGGAATTAAAGGAATTAATGTTTGAGTATGGGTTTTTGGTGCACTCCTTTACAAATGAACATGGTTTGAAATAAAATAAAATAAAATAAAATAAAATAAAATAAAATAAAATAAAATAAAATAAAATAAAATAAAATAAAATAAAAATGATGCTTTAACATTATTAACTTGTTTTTTAACTTTTTAATTGTAGAGCCCAGTGATTTACGTCTCACCTTTCCCTGCAAGTTCCTGAGACTTCCACAATCTCTTTCGTTCAAGAGATCTGTCTCAACTTTCCACGCAAGTCCCTGAGATTCCTGCGATCCCTATCGTTCCAGAGTCCAGCGATCTACGTCTCATCTTTCCCTTAAGACGACTTACCACCAGTGTTCTTCCATTTGGGTCAGGTACTGCCAAAAATCATGACAATTTGAAGTGAATATTAACTGTAAAGGTGGTTGTATATAATACCTTGGCTTTTATTTTGTTGCTGAAAATATTCTATGCTTGAGTCTCTTTTGATGTTTCCCACTCTTTTGTTGAAACAAAAGAAAAAGCTATTTGTTGTAAGTAGCCCTCAAGACCCACACTTGGATCAAATTCAAAAAGGACTGATCAGAGGATTAGTTGGTTGCTTAACCTTGAGGATGTTTCGGATGCTCTTTGCCACAGAATTGAGCCTTCTTTGGCTTGAGAGCTAAGTATAAATAGAAGGTGAGGGTTGACTGAACAGAGAGAGGAGCGAGTCAATGGTGTGTTTCCTTTGTTTACATCGCAATCGCACAAAATTGGGCTATTGGGCTGAGCCATAAAATAAAACACAACGGGAGAATGTCTATCTGTATGTCCAGTCTGAAAAATCAACAGGCATACAAAGATTTTGGAGATGATGATATGACAGATTGTGTCTTTTGTCGTCCTATATATTGCTGGTAGCAGCTGATAACGCTTTGAGCGATATGAGAAAAACTCAAACTAATGTAAATCCATGTGGAAAATAAAGGAACTGCATCTCATGTTGGAGAACAGTTACAAGAGCACATACTTGGATGACAAATTGCAAAAATTGCTAGTAGAATGAATGCTGATTATGTAGTTCACACACAAAATGTATTCAATATACAGCAATTTAAATAAGGGTGCACAAACTGTAGTAAAATTACTGTACATCACACTGATGTGGCACATCAGTAATGTCCTATTCTAAATCATTCCAATAAAAGTCCTTATACTGATAACACTCTCACTTATAATGGAATATACGACACACAAAAAAATCCTAATATCATCTCCAATATATGTGTACTCTTCTTCTTTCAGAAGATACTGCATTGCATCTGTTGATCTATTTATAGCTCAGGATTTGATGGATGTATTTAATTAATGTAAAGATCCTGATAAGCATAAATTGAACTCAGAAATTGACCACATCTAGAAGGTCATGAGTGACCATAATGGCTTAGTCAATGATGCCAGGGGCCACTCTCTAAACTTCTTTTGTTGAGACTACAAAAGCCAATAAAATTCATTGGGTTGAATTGGAAAACCGCCTCAAGATCTCCTGTGCATACTCGACACTGACAGCTTATTGAGAAACGTGTCTGGGAGATGGTGAGGACACGGAGTCGCCTGCGGCCATGGGAACAACATATCTGATTGAGTTGTGTCTGGTCAGGAGGTAACGCAAGAATTTACGTTGAGACTTAAATTCAAATATTTAACTTTTTAAGTATTAAATAAGGATTTATCCTCTTAAAACATGAGACAACTGATGATATAAAATTACGGTACTGATGACAAATGACATCAAACACGGTGTACTTTGTGTCATACTCACCTGACAAAAATGAGCATTAGGCTTACAAAGTTTCATGGTGTGATGCCATAAATACAGTTTAAGCTATAAGATGGCATTAAGAAAGACTCTTGGCCCTCCACCTTAGCACATTCCATCATAACGTCAGCAAGCTGGAGGTTGGAGAGATCCAGCCGTAAAAAAAACAAAACAAAAAAACTGCAGAAATGGCTGGGGATTTGCTCCTAGCCAGCATACATAATTTCCAATTTTACACCCACACCTACCCTCCACTATAGAGAGTTTTGTAACATTCTGTTCTGAACTACTGTGCATTGAGAGGACCAAAGGTCAGTCCAAATATTCTGCTGTGAAATATGTGACATTGTGCGTTTGATGTGCGAGCGCATGCGCTCAAAAGATCAAGAGGCCGGCTTTAGAAGAGCACTAATTTTCCGCACATTAAACCCATGTACAAGATGCTTTTTAATTACATTCAAAAATAATCAAGTTGCCGAACCAAATTATCGACCCAGTCGTCACAGACCAATAAAGCACATTCAGAACATAAGATGAAGTTTTTCCAAAACACTAACAGAAAATGTAGCTGGCAGAAATCATTGTGATGCCTGTTAACTTGCTGACTTTTTTTTTTAAATAAGTGAAATGATGAATAACAAGCTGGGCCATATTCATATTCATTTGGACCATGCCGAAAGCATGGATCTCCTCTATCCTCCTCTGTGAGGAGCTGGTTTAGCTCTCCTGGTAGAGCAATCAGATATGTAACTTAAAGGTCCATAGTGTGATGCTAAATCAGCGTATCACGATCAGATCTTAATTCGTTAGTCAGATTCAACTCGACCTTCTATATCTACATTTGAATTGATCCTCTCCCTCGTAGTCAGTCGCACTGCGTATGTATTTGCTCAGAAGCGATACGTGCATATTTTAACGTTGCTTTCATTGTGACTTAAATCCGGTCCTATAGATAGACAAGGCTGCGCTGTGTGTTTTCAACAGGGCCTTGACATCCTCACAGAAATCGTGATTTTGCAGAACAGAAATGGAGATAATTAAAGTCCTTTACATTGTTCTCTTCAGTTATTGTGGACAAACAGTGAGGAATCAGCGGGATCCTCACTTCAGTGTTTCTTTCCTTTGCCACCGATGATGAATCAAAGACAGGTTGTGTTCTTCTTCATTTCCACCTGCCAATTGTCTTCTATGTAAGGCTGCATGACTCCAAACTCACCCCCGGAGGTTTCTAAATGATCATTCCTGGTCTT
>CAAKHD010008351.1:37097-76941 GCA_901007705.1 Fistularia tabacaria
TACAACTGTTCACTCTGAGCAATTTGGGATCTTCAATTAATCTAGTGCCTGTTTTTTGGACTGTGGGAAAAAGCAGGACAAGCCGGAGGACAACCTTTGAATTAAGAGGAAAACATGCAATGCAATAGATAGATAGATAGATAGATGAGAGATAGATGGATGGTTGAATGGATGGATGGATCGATAGATAGATAGATAGATAGATAGATAGATAGATAGATAGATAGATAGATAGATAGATAGATAGATAGATAGATAGATAGATGAGTGAGATAGATAGATAGATAGATAGATAGATAGATAGATAGATAGATAGATAGATAGATAGATAGATAGATAGATAGATAGATAGATAGATAGATAGATAGATAGATAGATAGATAGATAGACAAAGAAGGGTGGCTAGGAGTGTGTGTGTGTGTGTATGTGTGTGTGAATACATGTTCCCAGTCATAAATCACCTTTCATTCTTAATAAAATCCACCCAAGCTTTAAGCTCCTGACCACACTGTTTTTTTTTTGTTGTTTTTTGTAATTTAACTTACTTCATCATGATTCAACCTGAGTGGATCTCAGCTTGTTGTCTGGGGTGTCTGAACATTGAAGATTTACAAGACCTAGGGATTTTAATTGTAGTTTGTAACTGTTATCATATGCATATCTAGCTGAATTTTGAAGAATTTTGTTGATATTGACTATCTCCCCTTTAAAAATACCGATGAGCACTAATCAAGACACAAGGTATGATGCGTTTATTTCAACCCTGTCATACAAATAGGACACGAATAATTATTCCTTTTCCTGGCCATAATGGCAGTCCTGTTCAAAAGTCTGCCAGTTTAACTATTTGTCAGTTTAGTGAACTAGAAAAAAAAAAAAAGGAAGAATTAAAAAAAAACCATCATAATTTCTGTGACTGTTAACTTCTTTTCACATGCTTTCAATTTATTGTATATTTTTTTCCTGTCACCGAGAGCTGCTATTTTATTTGTTGTGCCTGGAAAGGTCAGCTGCAAATAATTTGAGCTTTTAGTGCAGCACTTGGTGACAAACCTGGGTGACGAACAACACCACGGGGAGCAAATTTGCCTGGTAGGGGGCTGCTGGTCCCTGAATGGGAAAACAAAGGTGCAGCCGGCACATAGTTTATCTATCATGACTCATGCATGGGCACTTTCAGACCTTGCTCTTGCAAATCTCTGCTCCAGATGACATATTGACATTTGTAGAACTTGTCTCTATTAAGTTCTCTATTAAACAAAGGGGATGCCCTCATAAAATTCCCATGTCGGATCTCTTTTTCAACTAAAATTATTGATTGGGTTGTAAAGTGAAAAATGATCTGTCTTGACTCATAAGGAAAGATCTTATTGAGTGTGATGGCTGAGTTCAAAAGCTTTTTTGACGTTAGATCTTTGTTTAGCTGAGTAAAATCCAGCAGATGTAAATGTTCATCGTCACATGGACTATTTAGGATCATCAGTGTGTTTTTCTCAATAATATTCCTGAGTGTTTCCCCCGTACGATATTTTCCTTGTGTGATTTGAAGTTCTGGGTTGTCGGGAACAAAACACACCATGGTGAGAATAATAAGAAGTAATGTCTCAAATATGAAGCATTTATATTGATGTTTCTGTCAGTTTTATGATGAAGACTTACGGTCGCTCAAGGAGTAAGACTGTTTCTTTTTTTTTTACAACCTTTTTTTTCTTTTTTTTTGTCATCCAAACTAGAGTTGGTCCACGGCAAGACACCACTCTCTCTGGAGTGGGAAAAACTCAAATATCCCCAACATTCCCCAACAATCCCCGTACCACTATTACACATAGCTGTTACGAGAACACTTAACCATTTCTGCTGTAGAAAAATATGATTGTATGATTGTTAACATTTTGAGTTGACTGTGGTGACCAGGATCACAATTTGTCTTTCTAGAGTGCTTTACCAGATGTGTTTGTAAATCAGTATTGTAGAAAAAACAAAACAAAAAAAAGATTGGCAAAATTTGATGCTACAACTTCGTTTGTTGCAATTCGATTTTAGATACAGGCCTTGAGACTTCCCTGTCATGTTTTGGCCGGTGTCATATTTTGCATTTCTCACTATGAGGGAGCATCTTCATATGCCCTGTTTGTAACGCTGTTGAAAGCTGTATGTTTGACAAAACATGACTTAACTCTGCTTCTCAAATGTCTACCTTACTCACGCAAATGTGCTTTTTAATGAAAATGAAATGGGAAATACCATTAAGTTACAAGCTTTGCGATACAATACCTAATACTGTAATAGTCGGAGCTGCAGAGACCTTACAATTCCACTCCTTTGAATCTTATGGATGGTGAAATGTATTTTCAATGATCCAATATACTTAAATGTATATCATATAAAGAAGCTAATCCATTGACTCAGTTTTCCCACAGGGCCCATTAAACATTCATCTTTGAATGTTGAGATTCAGGCATGCATTAAAGATGAGATAAGATGAAGAATCAGTTTTAAAAGAGCTGTCAAACCAATGTCATCAACATGCTAAGCTAAGCCTGAATCTATATCTTCCTCTGGCATGTTGTTGGCTCTATTCTTGACAACCGCCTAGTTGCAAAGCACAGATTTAAACATTTCTCAGTCAAGATTTGCCTTCATTGATCACATAGTTTTAAATCATTCCCTCCAAAAGTTCTTCTGTCTGCATCTGCCTGTAATTTTGATTTTAAGGGTCATACTTTTCGCTGGTACTTCCTTCATTTCCTCCTCCTCTGTACTGCTTGTCTCCCTCTTGCCTCTTCAGCCTTTGGACCCTCAGCCATAGAGAAATGATCCGCCCCAAAAATAAAAGTTTTACATTAACATGAGCAGAGAGAAAGATAGAATGAAAAAATGAATGATGGTAAATAGAATTTAAAAAAAAACATCGGGGAAAAAAAGGTGAGGAATGGGAAATAAAAACAGTCACCCTGGAAACTAAAAGCCCGCTATTTGGAACGATTATGAATTACTATTAAAATGATAAATTCATATTATTTAGATTTAGATTTTTCCCCAACTTTAAGATAAATATACAAAAACATATATTTGATTAGAAACATTCACAATCTGAATGAAAATGACTCCTAGCTTTCTTCCTGATCACATGAGCTGCAGTTGTTCCGTCATCAGTAGGCTCTCCCGGACCGCCCTGAGCCTTTCTCAACTCCTCCCTAAAAAACATCCAACACCCCTCATTTTCCAGCTTCTGCCTTTTCATCCTCTGCTCTGCCTTGTCCTCTCCATCCTCCTTGTCACCAGATTCCTCCTTCAAACCTTATCATCTGTCCCTCTGTGTTCCTATCCAGGATACTGAATCTGCTCATTATTTCTTCATAACTTCTATCACCTGCAACAACATGTCCACTGAAGTCTGTAGTAGGGAAATAAAAGCTCATACTCTATTTCTTCCTATCAACATTATGATGGTACAACTTAAAACCTGCACCTAAGCTTCAAGCCTTGCTACCTTACCCCCTTATCTCCTGGACACAGAGTATCTCCACTTTCCTTCTCTGCATCATTTCACCAACTCTCTACCTTTTCCTATCATCGTCTAAATATTCAAAGTCCCCACTCTCAACTCCGGACTCTTACCTTTCCTCCTCTCCCTCAGCTTCCAAACAGCCGTCCGTCTCTCCTTCTTCGATCCATAGCAGCAACATTTCCACTGGAACACTGCTGTTGTCATGCCGGGGCTGGTGATCCGATCTGAGAGTCATAGGTTCAATTTGAATACTTTGTTGAGCCTCAAGTTTTATGCGGATGTCCCTCCTGGTTCAACCCTCTGCTATTATCTGGGCTTTGGACTGGCTCAAAAAGACACTGGCTGGCGCCCCCCTAGCCTGCATTTTTTTTTAAACATTTTTGTCCAAAACCACAGGAAGGACTCTATATTTAATTTCATATTACCCTGTCGGCTAATGGGATCCTCAGGATCTTCTACCAGTCTGTGGTAGTCAGTGCCCCTAATGGCCTCCTAGAAATTCTGACCAGTCTATGGAAGCCAGTGCACTCTTTGTGGGCTCCTCAAGACTTCCTACCAGTCTATGGTAGCCAGCAGAGAAGAAGGGTCTGCAGCGGAGAAGAAGGGTCTGCAGAGGGTGGTAAAGGCTGCACAGAGGACGGTGGGCAGCAGCCTTTACCACCACCTTGGACCTCGACACATCGCGATGCAGGGGGAGAGCACTACGTATCATGAAGGACTCCACACATCCTGCACACACACACTGTTTCAGCCGCTGCCGTCCGGCAGGCGGTTGAGGAGCATCCAGAGCAGAACCAGCAGACTAAGAAACAGCAGCTTCTTGAATTGACTTGAATTGAATTGAATTGAATTGAATTGAATTGAATTGAATTGAATTGAATTGAATTGAATTGAATTGAATTGAATTGAATTGAATTGAATTGAATTGAATTGAATTGAATTGAATTGAATTGAATTGAATTGAATTGAATTGAATTGAATTGAATTGAATTAAATTGACTTGGATTGAATCGAATTGAATGGAATGGAATGGAATTGAATTGACTTGGATTGAATGGAATTGAATTGAATGGAATTGAATTGAATTGAACTGAATTGAATTGAATTGAATTGCAATGAATTGAATTGAATCGGATTGGATTGAATTGAATTGAATTGAATTGGATTGGATTGAATTGAATTGAATTGAATTGAATTGAATTGAATTGAATTGAATTGAATTGAATTGAATTGAATTGAATTGAATTGAATTGGATTGTATTGTATTGAATTGAATTGAATTGAATCAGATTGGATTGGATTGAATTGAATTGAATTGAATTGAATCGGATTGGATTGGATTGAATTGAATTGAATTGAATTGAATTGAATTGAATTGAATTGAATTGAATTGAACTGAATTGGATGGATTGGATTGGATTGAATTGAATTGAATTGAATTGAATTGAATTGAATTGAATTGAATTGAATTGAATTGAATTGAATTGAATTGAATTGAATTGAATTGAATTGAATTGGATTGTATTGAATTGAATTGAATTGAATTGAATTGAATTGAATTGAATTGAATTGAATTGAATTGAATTGAATTGAATTGAATTGAATTGAATTGAATTGAATAACACTTTATTGATCCCAAAGGGGAAATTCATGTGTTATAGTAACAGTTGAGCTGCTGCAGAAGGTTTCCGTATTCTAGCGCCATCTTGAAGAGGTGAAAAGAGAGGAAAGGAAGGAAAGGGGGAGGGACGGAGAGGGAAAAAAAGCCATTCCCAAACTAGGCTCCTGTGGGGGGTTGGGGGAGAGTCAGTGTGGGATCAGGAAAAAGCACCTCGGCACATAAGCAACATGATCAGACATTACAACAGTACTCAAGACTTGCGTGTGTGTGTGGGGGGGGTATTTGGGTGGGGATGGGTGTTGCAGACAGACACTGGAGGCCACGCATGCTGCTTAACCGGCGCTCGCCCCGGCCTCCGCATGCTGCCCTGCAACGGAGGGGGTTAGGAGCCAAGAAGGTGTTGAGTTGAGGGAGGTGTGTATAATGTGTCCTTGTGTGTGTGGATGGAACAGCCCGTGGACTTAAGTCTCCATCCAGTCCCGCCCAATTGTCTCTGCCGCGTGCAGCTTCCTGGAAGCTGAAAGACTGCTGAACTCCAGCCGTGCTCCGTAGACTCCCTCCCTCTCTGACACACACACACACACACACACACACACACACACACACACACACACACACACACACACACACACAGACTCGAACCCCCCCCACACGCACACTCTCTTACACAGTCTCTCACACCCACACACACTCTCGACCTCACGACCTCCTTGCTCTTACACGCAAATTTAGCGCCAGCAGTGCTAGCTTCTGCCTCAAGTGGTTCTGTGAATTTTTGCTCTCATTCATTTGATTTTCTATTTGATTTTCTATGGCTTGTGACGGGACCCGGGTTATAATTAAGTACCACATACTGAAAGGCGTGCTGGTATGACAATGAAGTTTCTTTGAATCCTTAAACACTCCTTTGTGTCCACTGCTATCAGACTGTACAACAGCAATTTGGACAGAACACAACTCTAACTGTCCGGAGTCGCATCTGTACCACTGGCCACTACCTGCAATTGTCACTTTGCTCCTGTTCTCATGTCTGTCCTTTTTAGTGTGTCTATCTATTGTCTACTTTTTAACCTTAATGCCTTCGGATACGTGTCCTCTGCCCTGTGCTGCTGCGACACCTGAATTTCCCCAATGGGGATCAATAAAGTATTATCTTATCTTATCTATCACTGAACTGACTCGTAATGTTTCATGAAGAAATGTTTCACTTTTTCTAAAGCTGAGCTGTGAATAAAAATATATGACTGAAAATCAGCCAAAATACCTTAGTAAATGTTTACTATACATCGTAACACACTTTCCAACACCAGCTGGAGAACCAGCGCGTGCTGGTCTTGAATCCGTTTCACTGACACTTCATTTGTAGGACAATGCAAATAAGTCTGCAACAAATCCCCGCAAAGCTCACAAACAGCTCTGAGTGGGTGAACAGGGGTGATTTCTGTGTTTGATTCCTACATCTACAGCAATTGTATGATAAATGTGTTGTTTCACTTTTGTGACAGGGAAATGCCAAGCTGGTTGAGATGAACACAACAAAAAAAGAATATATATTGTGGCCCGGGCATTCATTCTGTGTGGGGACCGTCCGTAGGACCAGCATTCATCCATTCTTGCTGTGAAGCAGAAATGCTAACCACGGCACAACCGTCCAGAAGCTTTAAGGCACAGCAATTTCAAAAAGATTTGACTCCTTGGAGAGGCAGATCACACTATGACAGTGTTTGAGTGTTTCTCCAACCTTGTCTTTTAATTTCTTTTTATCTTATCTTTTTTAAGAGTATCCAGATGTCCAGATAGGATGAAGCTCCAGCCGAAAAGAGCACTTGATAACATGATTGGCTAATTTCTCAAATTGTACAACACATAAAACCCTGGGGAAAATGTAGCATCGTGTAAGGTGTTGTGAGCAGGAGATAGACATATCTTTATAGTGGTAGGTCACATCCCAATAACAGTCCAGGTCCAATCAGCAATCCTTATTTGCTCAAAATCTCACATAGAGAATACAGACCACAGAACACATTCATGGGA
Source organism: Fistularia tabacaria (assembly GCA_901007705.1). Classification (NCBI taxonomy): domain Eukaryota; kingdom Metazoa; phylum Chordata; class Actinopteri; order Syngnathiformes; family Fistulariidae; genus Fistularia; species Fistularia tabacaria. The sequence goes on from CAAKHD010008351.1 coordinate 44,264, forward strand.
TTTACAAGACAAAAGCAAGTGGACACATCAGTCAACTTTTAAAGCTGCAAGGTTTGAGAGCTGTGATATTTTTGTTTGAATATCAACATACTTGGTTCAAGCAAAGCATAACTGACAAACTTTGCCTTTATATGCAGTACCGATAAACCTTTCACAGCTGTCTAACTGGGCATATTCAACCGGGCCCAGGATTGGAGACTGTCCTGACACAATTTAATGGCGATTCTAAAGGTATAACAGTAGCACAGTGAATATACTGTATATATATACATATATGTATATATAACCTCACCTTTTCCTTACAAAGTCCTTGCATTCATGGAGGATTTAAGTCTGGAAGTCTGTGGCGGGGAAAGAAACAAATCTTGTTACATTTGTAGAGGATTGCTGTTATAACACAGTGATGTCATTGATTGATTCTATAAATATATTCATCTACAATATTCAGGTAAGCTGCACACACTTGTTTGAGAAGCCAATGATGAAGGATTCATACATTTACAATGCAGGATTTACACAGCAGCATCAACGGTCATGGTGTGGCTGCTGTATCGTTTTTGGTTAATAGGTACGCTCACAGTGGTAGAATATGAACTGCCTTAACTGGCAAAGGAATCAGAACAACGTAAGAGGCTTTCCTGAAGGTCTTGTTGGCCTTTGAATCAGATAATATATCTGACATCTATACAAACATTGCATAGCTACATGATAAGTTAAGAAACGCTGGAAGCTCCCAGAGCTTTATTAAACATAAGTTTAACCTTTGTTTTCCTGCATAGAGAGCTAAAGAACAATCTTTAGAAGGCCATAAGTGCAGGGGTCAAAACGCTGGGTGGTTGATTTTATTATGTCAAAGCTATTTTGAGGGTGCAATATATATGACCACTTCAATGGGCACATAGTTTAAAGGAGACATCCTGAACCCCCTCTTTATTTCACGGGTATAATAAAGGGGGATCAAAATCGAAAAACTAAAAAAATCTGGTAAAAGAGGAAAATATGCCAGTAACTGAGCTGTCTTTCTGTTATATTATTTCAATGATTTACTTTCCAAGAGGAAAAATGAACATTCATTTTTTTTTTTCCTTTTCTTTTTCCCCTGCAATTGATGTTCTGCTGAACAAACATGAAAGAAAAGCAAATGAGATTTGTGTAGGCAGGAGGACACATCAGTGCTACTGCATGTCTTGTGATGGAAATGTGGAAGCAAATGGCGCTCACAAAAACTGTGAAGCGCATGCTCTTTATCTGGTGCGGATAGATGATATCAACACAACAGTCCCCGGCAACAACGTATAAATTGCACCTCTTTTCAGTTCTTTCAATCTTTTTTTAACTCCCATAACATTACAGAGGACAAAATGAAAATTACAACTTATCAAATGAAACCCCCTTTCTGACTTTGAATTTCGCAAAGTCAAATAATGTACCTCCTCCAACCCAGCACACCCAGTTGTCCACAGGGAAGTACAAGTCGCTCAGTTTTCTTTGCGGAATGTACAAATGCAAACTATGCCCATGCAGTAGCTAGATTTATGAAGCCCCATCTGCCAAAATAATTTGACTTGAGCTCTGGAAGCTTTTGACTTTATTTGCTCAGTTGTTTGATCCATTAGCAAACACATATCAGAAAGTCTGCATTTGCTTTTATCCAGTGACCCAACAGGTGCAGACTTCCTGGAACACATTATCTTTGGCTATTAATTCTAACAGCCAATAGTAAATGTGGTGTCCACTTTTACTGGAGATAGAGCAAAGCAGACTTCTCCCATTGTTTACTCAGCTTGGCACCCACTGACAGCTTGGCCAACCAGTATAAACCTGATGGAGAATATGCTCCGCAGCTGCTTTAGTGGTGGAAAGCAAACGTTTTTTCGGGCGTGTGTGTGATATTTGATGCAGCAAATTTCCAGCAAGTTTGTTTGCTGTTTGTCCAAAACTCAGCTTTGAGATGTACCCACAAACACTCCCTGTTCAGAGGAATGTAAAATATATCGGGTGGCAAACTTTCCACATTAGCCATTATGGTTCAGAACAGACATTTTAGAACCCATTAACATGAAAATGCATTTTCAGTAGCGGGTAAGCTTAAAACCAATTAAACAAAGTGCTCTAACATCACCATATTATGATTGAAACGTGGTCATCGGAAATTAATGAAACATTTGCATTTTTATGTTTATGCAGTAAGGCATCAAGATAAGAAGAAATACGCTGATCACTGCCAACAATTTCTGAAAATATGCAGGCTCATGTATGAGCGCCTCCAGTTTAATATCACACTTTGTACTCTAAATTTTCTGGTAATTAATGGCAGATGAAGATCAAGGCAGTGATACTAAAACAAGCATTAGGATTGGTTGGGGATAAAATGTATCTAAATTATGTTGATGTTCAACTGAATAGCTCAATTCAAATTAGGATGGATTTGGAAAATACCAATTTTAGAAACTATTTCTTCTGTGACATGAAGACCAAGTGAAAAAGGGACCTCATGCAGCTGGGACTAAAGGAATCACTACGTTAAAATATATATTTTTGAACGGCAGGATGACTGTAATAGTAATCACAATAGTGTTTTCAAGGGAGTTTATTTCGGGCCTCTCCATTCTGTCGACTTTATCTCGCAAGGATGGACTCTAAGACTTGTTCAGGTTATGGTCTGATTTGGATTAAGTTTGTTGTAATCATAATCCAGTAGCGACACAAAGCAATCGTAAGAGGCAGATCATTCTTCTGTGCAGCAATAGATTCAAACCCAAGCTGGGAAATTTTGAAAATACTGAATGTTTTCCATCAGAAACTGTCTCTTAAAAAAATGTGGCATTGTTAAGTGACTCGTGAGGATTCTTGTTTTTTTTTCCAACAACAAAAAATATTGTTGGCCGCTCACACTGACAAAAATAACCCGATGAAGTTGAGACAAAGATTAATTTTAATATTCCCACCTCCCAGTCTAGAGTTAAAGATAAGAATATTCAATTATTGTTTTAATCTGAGTAATACAATTTGTCCTTCACAAGAGGGGTAGCTTTAGATTTGGAATAAGAAGAAATCTTGCATTTGAGTTTCTGAGGAAACTTTTTTTTTTCTATTTCCTCATGGATGCCATATTTGAGCTCAGTGGAGCTTGTTAAACCCAAGCAAAGTAACCTTTGTGACAAGGTCGCTTCCTGAAAAACTCTTACATGGAGGCATTTCAGTTTCATTTGAGACCATACAGGATATAATTTCTCACCTTTTTTTTCCTCCTCCTTGCTTTGGTGTCTCATGACTTTGTTGTGATTTCACACGTCTTCTGCACTTGCAGATCTGACCTGGTTCTACAAAAATCTGACAACACATAAATCCCCTTGTTATCGTGCTTGCCTTTTTTTTCATGCTTTTACATGCAATTATATGCATCACTCCCGCTTGTTCTTCATCTGCTTTCATCATAGATATTTTATTAATTAACCAGCAGCACCCTATTTGCCAAAACACATTTCTTTTCATCATGGTTTGACTTTATTACACAACTATGTTACTGCCTGTATGCATTTGAGCAGTAACTCCGATGTCACATTGTTCAGAGCAGCTGAGGCAGACTATCCAGCCATAATGGTGTCAACAGGAACGAGAAACAGTCTAAATGAGGACACCGAATAAAGTTACAAGGAAGGAGAGCTGGTTCATGACAATAGAGACAGGGATTGAAAGCAAAAACTGGCAGTCTTATGGATGTGAGTCACATCACTCTACCTCATGTTTTGTTTGTAGAAAGGGGAATTTCAAGTCATTTCCCTTTTGGGCATTACACTATCCTAACTCTCCTTGTCTCACAACAGAGTTTTAGTACTCAAGCTATAATAGGAGTTATAAACCTGTCATAATGGGGATGGCATAAATACCGGCGACACGGACTGAATTACAAATACAGCAAAATGAAATTTGGAATGTGCAAACTTTTCTCGGAAAAGTGACAAGGCTTCTAGAAAAAGACTGAGGGATGATTGATGGCAAGCGATTTGGCATTCAAGGCCCATCGGTTTATCAATGGTGGCATATTTTGCCTTTTTAAAGCAAACATTAAGTTCTGTTAATTACCTGACAATTAATTCTGGTGAATTTAGTAGTCAGGATAAGAAGAGGTACAGTAAGTTAGTTTTGAACTGTTTGTTTATAACTGTTAACCCATTTAATATTGTAATATTGTATACAATTGTCTTGAAACAATGGTCAGAAAAAAATCCAGTCTAAAGGACCCTCAGCACCTGATGGCTAATGCTCTTGCAAATGTGCAAATAGTGTTATGATGTTCGGCAGAAAGCACTGACATTGCAAAACTAGATCTGCCCAAATCAATGTCATAAATTAATTTTATTACCACTATCATGACTATAACTGTTCTGTTTATTACAGCTTTTCAGTTGAAAACAATAGTCACCCTCCTCTTTTTCTAATGCTGAACAATTTCAGTAACGACTATTTAAGGTATAAAAATTAAAGCATATTTGCCATTTGTATTATATCATTTTGACAGTCTTGTTGTTTTCAGGCAGCTCACTGTTTCGTATAATGTGAGCAAACAGAGCAAGCCTATAAGGGAGCAATCGCAGCGACAGATTCCCCCACAGGCAACAGAACAAAGCAGGCATTAGTGACAATGGTGGTGACATTAATGAAGTCAGACACAGTAGGTGGAGTAGTTTGGTGATGAGGTTGGTGGCAAAGTGGAACACGGGCACTAAGAGGTAAACCAAAGCAAATTAAAAACATGTGTACACAGGGGTATGAAGGGAAGGTATTCAAGTCAGGTAACTTAGTCTTCAAGTGTTTAGGTGGTGGAAGCATTTTATGCTGATAAGATAAGATAAGATAATACTTTATTGATCCCCATAAGGGAAATTTGTTTGTCGCAGCAGCGCAACAATAAAAATATCAACAACCAAAAAAAACAAAAAAAACAAGACAAAATATAAATAGTCACTAAACATATGGGCTTACATTGTTGGGTTCAGAAGACCTTTACTTGATTTACTGATCCATCCAAAAATGAAAACTTATTTTGGCCGGGCGTCCTGTTGAAAGAGGGTGAGTCGTGGATAAATGGATTTTGGTTTTGATTGAACTGTTTTTAAGGGAGGGGTGAAGGGTTACAACCTCTTGATTATTGGATAACACAAAGTACCAACCCAAAACCCACAAATGTGAAGCATTGACCATACAGTCCTCAGGTTTCAAATGTATTCGTTCAAAATATGAGCAATTCTAGTTGAATCAATAAATGTGACATTGCCTGTGAACCTTATTTTAATTTGTAAAACAAAAGAAAAACATCCTCCTCATATCATTAATGACATAAACATAGAGAAACTCATAATACAATTATCTTTTGCTTTTTATGTTGTTGGAAAAAGTGCACTTTATTGTGTTCCCAAAGTTCCCAAATAAGAAAGCAACAGGCAACAAGTGTTGCTAGTGGTTACGACACCAATGATAAGGATGTTCGCTTTTCCGGAAAAAAAAGCCAAATTATGTTGCAGAATCAAAGACTGATCATTGGAGCCACTCTGAGTCAGAGGCTACATTCACTGAATATATTCCATCACTGACAAGAAGAAGAAATGTGAAGGTCATCCATCATAGTGACAGATCTGAACACTGAGGGTATTCACATCAGCAACCGAGTCCCCAGTGAAAATGAAGCAAATATCATAAGATTTCCTCCAAGTGAAGCAGATGCTATCTGTTTAAGACTTGCCAATGACTGTTTGTAACTGGAGGATAAAAAATGGCAGCGTCCAAAACTTGCTGCAATGCCGGTGTCAAGTGTGGAAACACAGCAAGGGTCCAGGTGTCATATGAAAACGAAAACAACGTTTGAGAAGTTGTTTTTTCAATGGCAAATACTTGAAACATGATTTTAGCAGAGCTGCAGCATCTTCAGGCTGTCAATCATCATTGAGAATGTCAATTTACATTAAATAATCCTTTTGGAGTGGGTCCTTCATGTGAAAGTAACAAGAAGGTGTCTGCCAGCCACACATCTAGCAAATTAGAATGGCACATTTGCTAAACATAATAGCACATGTGCTTACTGAAGGGTGGCTGTGAAGAGCAGCCCACAAGCCTGTATTGTTTAATCCACTTTCCTTTGTCTCTATCTTAAATAGAAGTATAAGTGGGTGTGATTTATATCTGCGCGATATCCTCATTTCTATGTGCCCCAAGGCGAAGCACTCTGTGCCACAAAACAGCTCTCAACTATTCGACTGTTTTGTCATTTTTCCCAGATCGGGGTTTAGCGGGAGCTTGTTAGTCAGCAGTTTGGTACTCTACTTTTTGTATTCACTTGACACCATTGACACAGGGAAGGAAGTGCTGCCTTTTTCTGAAGTGATTACCTGTCTTGTCAGCACTGCAAGCTTCATAGGCTCTACTATTTATAATGACACCTATAATTAGTTTGGTTTCCCTAATTTGAAGAGAAAACAAGAAAACAAACAAATGGCAGCACCAACAACACCAACCCTCCAAATACTGAAATTGCAATACATATGACATACATGACTATGCCTTATGACTTCAGGGAAGGTTTTAGGAGACTATATTGTACCCCTGGTGATGAAATGGTTTATGCTCAGTTTTCCTTATTTGATCTGCTTTTATCTCAATTGTTGGCCTGTCACGGCCAGGGAAGGTGAATCATACTTGGATAACACAGATCCAATCTGCTGAGCTCAAGAATTTGCATTCAGATAATATTTTTTTGTAAGTATTCTGCAATTGTTATCATAATTTTTTGTTGCGACCAACTATACCATTATCATCAACCAATATGGTCAATCCATCATGGCAAAACAATGATGTTACTTTATGTTGTGTTTGTCTGGAGAATATATTATTATATTATATTATTATTATAACATATTGAAGAATATCAAGAGCAGATCGTTGCAAAGATAAATATAAATTTGAAAAAGCTCTTATGATAAAGGGTGGTGGAGTAATTTATCGTGTTTAGAGAACGCATCCATCGTACCGGGGCTGCAGAGGCGAGCCAACATCAGCTCTGCAGGCACAAAAGACCGCGTAAAACTATGGTGGACGGGGCCCGGAAGACACGAGCCGAGGGGCGCGACAGGACCCACGAACGGATGGGACGGGGGAGACCCATTGGCCAGAGACAGCGGGACCACCTCTGGCAACCAGGTGGTCCTATCCATCATGGTGAGCAGGTGCGTAAAGCCCTGCGAAGGAGGCAGGGGGCCCACTAGGTCGACATGGACGCATCCTTTGCACGTCTGGACTGCAAAGCACCGTAAAGCAGCTGAAGGAGATGGGCAGCATGATGGAGGAACCGGTTATACAAATTCACCACGCCCAGGAACTCCTGCAACGCTCTGACCGATGTCACTCGAGGAAAATCAGCCCCCGTCTGCACCTTAGAAGACAACGGGAACGCGCCTTGCGGCGAAATGCAGCGTCCCAAGAAATCAATCACCGACAGACCAAACTGGCACTTAGCCGGGTTGATTATGAGGCCATGCTCGTCGAGACGTTGGAAAATCTGTGTTTTCTCATACCTTTCCACAACCTGTTCTACATTTGACTTATATGAAGTGTTAAGTGAGAATAAGCAATACAGTTTTTGGAATCATGTCAGTATTTACAAACTGAAGAGAAAAAGAAAGTAGCTAAATAGTTATAGCTACAAATCTTACATAATTATAGAATCAGCAAACAAGATCTACCTCACCCATGTCCAACGGCTGAGGCATGATGGCAAGATGTTTTGAAGATGTTAATATAATTTTTGTATCTTCCCATAAACAGTGTAAAATCATTAGTTAATAATTGTCTTACATTATACAATTTAACTCATTAAGCAACTCAGGTCTGTGATATGCTTGCAGAAAATAAAGGCTCCTCCTTGGGCGCAACTTGAAATTGGATGCATTAAAGTTCTGTGTTTTATTTAGGCTTGTCTATGAGTTGAAAGAGATATAGTGAACAGGGGGTATAAATGTCAGTTATAATCAGTTTTGAATTTAAACAACAACATGTAGTGTATTCCACCTCTTAAGTATTTCCTTTTGAATTACATGCATATTACAAGGTTTGACAGGATTTACCCTCTATTTGTCAAAGTAAAATAATTTAGAGGACTGAAAATGTTGAAAATACCTCAAGCTTTCTTGCAATGGCCCTTTTAATCCTTGAAAATACGTAATAGGAAACTGGTCTGGTGCTTGAAGCTGAATGAAGTATGAACAAAAGAAAAGAGAAATCAGCTCAGTTTGATGGTCCAGCATAGACCAGGCCACTGCAATCCTCCCACACTTAAACTGCATGACTCATGAAGAGGAAATTGGAATAACAACATAACAACATCTTTCTGTTAAACAGATGTGTATATATATGATAGTCAATGACCCCCACAGAGACATCATAATGTTTGGATCCAACATGGATCAGGAGTGAACTCCAGCAGGTACGAGTCATTAAGCCTCGTCGGGCTGAGTATAAGATGGGCTGTTTGCCGGCCCTTTGGGGCCAGATTGTTGTCTCACCCCCTGTCGCACATCAGGCTCTTCCTGATGTCTCACAGTTCCTTGCAAGTCCTACGCCTCCTCCTCCCTCGTAAGTTCTATGTCTTGCCCTTCTTCGAGAGTTCTACTTCTCGCCCCTCCTCGCGAGTTCCTACGTTTCGCCCCTCCTTGCAAGTTCCAACGTCCCTCCTGTCCTTACAAGTTCCTACATCTCGTCCCCCCTCACATGTCCCTAGTCCTTCTTCTCAAATCCCACGTCTCACCTGCTTCCTCGCAAGGGTCCAGAGGTCTACGTCTCGCTGGCTGCCTCGTCGAGTCCCCTTTGAGTCCCCTTCCCTCTTCGAGTCCCCTTCGAGTCCCCTTGCCTCTTCGAGTCTCCTTCAAGTTCAAGCACTGTCCTTCCTGGATGCCAGCGCCGTCCTGCCTGGCCTCCCAGGACCGACTTTAACTCTCAGAGTCCCTCGGCTCCAGAGACAACCCAGATCCAGCATAGCCCTTCTCCTTAATAAACCCTTAAACACCTTACCTCCAGAGTTTCCTTGCATTTGGGTCAGATACCTTGCACTTCACCATGACACATAAGGGTTTCTAAACTGTGCAAAAAGCAATGTCATAACACTTGAGCTACATGCTGAGGTACAAGAGAACCATCTGAAACCTTTTGGTTGGCTTGGTCACACCAGCTAAAGCAGATTCTCCTCTGGTTTGTTGCTGTCCACTTTTACACCACAACCTGGAGTTTGATTCCCATTTTGTATCTCAATTAAAGGACATGTAGAAAATTTGAAAATCAACTGAATGAATCACACTAATACAAAGATTCAAAGAGGATTTCAGTTATCCAACCTCTATCCAGCTGGATCATCTTCTTTGCACATACTCACCAATGTGTGTATTTTGTTGACCTTTGAATGTGGCAGTACAAATCAAATGCTTGTGCACTCAAATGATCCAAAAAAAAAGATTTGTGCTGGAGACACTAAAATGGAAGAACCAGAAGTTTTAGAACGATGCCCAAAGCAGGAACTTTATGTGAATTTGTTCAGTTGGCCTTGAAATGAATTCAGACCCAGATCCCTGTGGTCTTTTCTAAAGTTCTTTGTTCTTGGTGGTACGCATTAGAATGCACCTACATCTTGAAAATAGCGCACTCACAGTACAGTGTCATTCTCTTATATTGAAGTTAATCATCACACAATGTTCATTCCCCATGAGTTTGGTTTCATTTCTATTTCATTAGTATTTGAAATAGAGTAAGTGAATAAACATCTTCTCTCTCTGTTCTGTTCTCTGTTCTTTATTTCATGTTTCCTTTTGAAAATGGAAATTATGGAATATTTGCGTACAGGGAAGAGGTGTTACTAATGATTAGGGATGCATTCTACTATCCAATTCGATTTCAGTTCATAATAATTATCTTGGATAATAGTTTCTGTAAGATGCATGATGAAAATCATTCAGCCCCGAAGTTAATATTATGTTGCAAAATTTTATTATTGTTTTCACGAAGATAAAGGTCAAGGATGTAAACAAACATACTGTGAAGTGCAGTATATCAGCGTGAGCTTTTGCACAGACTGCAAGATGTCAAACGGATGTATTGTTAAGCTTAGTTTATGAGGGTTGTATATCAAACTAAAAGAAACATCAGCAACCAATGCCAAGGCCACCCTCGCATTTCTCAGTTCATAAAGCTTGTCTCATTAATTAGTTTCATGAGAATTTTCCATATGTTCCCAACTAAGAAAACGTGCCCATGATCAAAATATTCAATGACTGATTTTCCTGTGTATAAAAGGACACGTGGCAGCAGAATCATTAACTATAATTGTGGTGACTGTTCCACTCAAATACTGGAAGTCCTGCAGACATTGCTGAGATGCTTTTGCAGGAGGTCTTGTTTGACCTCTGCCAGCAATTTCATCGTTCTTGTTCTGTGCTCTAAAAAATAATGATAAAAAAAAAGATTACGCCAATGAGGATCAAGGCTTTTGAGTTTTATTATATTATCTCTCCTGAGATGTGTAAAATGGTTGGACTGGAATTTACAAATGAGTTCAGATGAATATTGATTTGTTTTGATCTACAGTACATTTATTTGAATTGCATTCTGAACCGATAGGGTACATGCACAGAATACAAATGAAGGCCACAATGCACACAGAACTCTACAAGGGTTGCTTCTGAAAGTTCCCTTTTGAACACAATAATCATTTGTAAATTTAAATTTACTTTGCATCATCTGTGGTGCCTATTTAATTGAAGAGGAAGCATAACAAAACCATAGACACACTCCAGTCATGATACAAGGTAATCAAAGATAATCTAATATTAAAGATTTTCATCCATATCAGAAGACTAAGTATAGGAACAAACAGATGCACTCAGAAAGGACAGTTTTTTCAGTTTCATTAATTACAGCTCTATTAGTTAGTATCATTAAAGTCCTAATGATGCAACTAATTCCATCCATCCATCTTCAACCGCTTATCCGTGGTATGGTTGCGGGGGGAGCAGCTGGAGCAGGGAGGCCCAGACTTCCCTCTCCCCAGCCACATGGTCCAGCTCTTCTGGGGGGACCCCTAGGCACTTCCAGGTCAGCCTAGAGACATAGTCTCTCCAGCGTGTCCTGGGTCTTCCCCGTGGTCTCCTCCCAGATGGACATGCCCAGAATACATCCTCCGGGAGACGTCCAGGAGGCATCCTGACCAGATGCCCGAGCCAACTCATCTGGCTCCTCTCTATGTGGAGGAGCAGCGACTCTACCGCCCGCGGGACACGGTCAAATGCCTTCTACAAGTCCACAAAACACATGTAGACTGATTGGGCAAACTCCCAAGCCCCCTCGAGAACCCTGCTGAGGGTATAGAGCTGGTCCACCGTTCCACGACCAGGACGAAAACCAAACTGCTCCTCCTGAATCCGAGATTCAACGACCCGGCGGACCCTCCTCTCCAGCACCGCTGAATAGACTTTGCCAGGGAGGCTGAGGAGTGTGATCCCCCTATAGTTGGAGCACATCCTCCGATCCCCCTAACTGATTCTTAATCAAGAATATTCATGTAAGTATGTATGTATAATACTATGAATGGCTCTCTTCAATGTTGAAATTAGATATTTTTTGGGTCTGTGATCTACAAAATCCACACATTTTGAAAGTAACTGGAAACACAATGATCCTGTTTTTCAACTTGGATGCCATATACCTTGAACACAAACACAATACTTCATTGATCCCCGTGTGGGAAATTCAAAAAACCTTAAAATATTTCGGATAAAATGAAGGCACATTGCATCTGTAAAGATGTAGGCATCCACCACGCCGACTTGATGGAATCAGATTTATTCAGAAATAGATTTATTCAGTAAAGTCCAAAAGTCCAAGGAGAGCAACAGATGATAAAACCAAACTGCACTGATGCTGTGACTTATGCTGCATTTGTTCATGGTCATGGGTGAAAAATGAGTGGCAAGTGAATGCAACCTCTATACATTCAACTTCAAGGGAGAAGTAGGAGCCACAGGGTCAGTAAAACATGAATGCGGACATACTTGGATATTAGGATTTAAAGAGTTAATATCAACTTCCCCATGGATGAATTTTAATACTCCTCTGATGGCCAACTGCAGGGGTCTAAAAATGTGAAAGACATTAAATTATTTCATCACATTCATGGTTTTTTTAGGCTATTGTCAAAAGATAACACATAATCTGTCAGACCATTCTAAACTGATTTGTGTACAATATTTTCTGAAATGTCTTCTTTTTTTTATTATGTTTTAAAGGCTTTCACTCCTGGAGCAAAGTTTTAAATGTTGACCCAACAAGTCAGTGTCAATATGAAATTAAATTTGGGCGCGTCCATCGGTTTCTGTGATTGGTCAAATTGATCAAATTTTGCACCCCTGCAGAAATCAGTTCCACTGATTTATCTGCTTAAATAAGCAAGACCTGGTGAGGGAGCGTGGACGGAACAATCAGAGAATTTCTGAGTACAGTATGAAAACACCTGTTTGAATTCTAGTGTGACCACAAAATCCTGCGCTACTTAACAGCAGAGGAAATTGCTTTATTGGACATGGAAACCTTATTTATGCAGGTAGAATGCAACATTTACAGAAGGCGCTGCAAAAACACTTTGCCTTCATACCAAAGGTTTCACTGCAGTGCATGTAATTAGACATGCAAGCCAGTATTGGAAATGTCTCAAAGAAAAATCTGGAGGAAAATGAAAATCAAAGCATCTGCGTTGACCACTCGAACTGAAGCAGTCTTTTGTGCACCAGCCAATCCATTTACTAAATAGAGAGGTTCTATTCATATAAAAAGCATATCCAAGGGCATGGCTATTCCTAAATGCATACCTGGTAACAATCGGCCATACAAATGGAATTTGGAGTATTATATCTTTGATTCACAGTTGCCATTCTTGCAGAGGAACTAGAAATTATGAAATTATCTTTTTTGATTCTGTTATTGTTACGCTGCTGCGATGGGGATCAATAAAGTATTATCTTATCCTTATCCTTAAATATCCACACGGTTATTACCAATTTTTCATTTATATTTGCTTTATTTGCATTGGTAAGACATTTAAGACATTTGAGACATGGTAAGACATTTAGCTTTATTCATTTTGTCTTCTTTCATGGTATTTTGCCCATATATGCTATCAGAGCCTGCTGCAGTAACCCAGTTAAAACACCAAATCGTTTCACTCATTTTCAATCAACAGCTGTAGGAACCTTTTTTTTTCCAGTGATATGTCATATTCTTACAGATACATTTGTTATATTATCATATTTTTTACCGGAATTTAAATGGTACAACTTTCAAGTCCTTAGAAATGTATTCCAATTTTAAAATCAACTTATGCGAGATAAAGGCTTCATTATTTCTCAAAACACTTTCATGATATCATCGAATACGGCTGAAAACTTGTATTTTATGATATATGTATATATATATATATATATTATCATTATCACGAGGTATTCATTTTCGTAATTAGGGCGTCAGAGATGCTGAAGCCTATCCCAGGTGTCATTGGGCGAGAAGCGAGGTACGCTCTGGACCGATTGCCAGTCAATCGCAGGGCAGTATATGGGGACAGACAACCATTCACTCTCTCATTCACTCATCTTGGCAATTTTTCCAATTCTTGAAGTGAACCTCTGGTTCAGAAATGTGTTACTCAGGTCACATAAGCTCAATGCAGCTGGAAGTCATGCAGCATTGACAAAACAACGGTATTCTGATCCCACTATCCATAAAAGAGAGGAAATAAGTTGAACTATAACTAATTTCCATAAATCACTGACTACTTAAGAGTATTGGCCACAAAAATGCAGATATTTATTTTTCTAATACCCGTTGCAACTGTTTTTGAACCCTTTGGAATTATAATAATGTTTTTGCAATGCTTTTTAATAACTGTCAGCATGTTTACAGATAAAATAAACGAAAAGAAAAATAACTATCGGTGCTTGTGCGCTGATGCCGGAGAGGCACTCTTCGTGAGGCAAGTGGAATACTAATAAATGACTATCATGAATCCATGGCATGTTAACTGAATATCATACATTTGTTTATCTCATATGTTGCAGATGTTCTAATGTGATGTAATGCAGATGTTCTAATGTGATGTAATGACTGCCATGGACTTTTTTTGATATTTTTTGCATCAAACGAGGCTTGACTAATACACTATCTCTGGGATTCCACAGAGGAATATAATATTTGTATGTGTATGTGTATGTGTATGTGTATGTGTATGTGTATGTGTATGTGTATGTGTATGTGTATGTGTATGTGTATGTGTATGTGTATGTGTATGTGTATGTGTATGTGTATGTGTATGTGTATGTGTATGTGTATGAATATGAATATGCAAATGTACATTTAAATGTACATACATATCTATATCTATATCTATATCTATATCTATATCTATATCTATATCTATATCTATATCTATATCTATATCTATATCTATATCTATATCTATATCTGTATCTAGGAGAACAGGTTCTTGACCTGATGAAAAGATGCTAATTCATTTAGCAAAGGAAGATCTGTAATGTTCAGCAGTAATATCGAGCAATTTGTAGATGCAGAGTAGGACTTCTAGCAATAAAGGCTCATTTATGTTCAACATACATTTTTTTTCTTTTACTTTTTTCTAGATAGCTATAACCGCCTAGATACAAAATGTTATGTAATGTTTGCATGGGAATGAAGTGATATATTCTCATGATTATCGCAAGATTTTGGACCAAGTTTTCCCCTGCCTCGATGCAAGTCTCCGGGCCCAATGGCGCTCAATGGCGAGCGCCTGGTGGCTGGCCCTCCACCCATGGGGCTCGGTCGGGCACAGGCCAAAAGAATGACATGGTGCCTCTTCGCCAGGGCTCATCACCCACAGGAGGGGCCAAGGGAGTGGGGTGCAGTGTGAGCCAGACGATGGCCGGGGCGGGGGACCTTATTCCGATCCTCGGCTACTGACTCTTGGAACATAGAATGTCATCTCTCTGGTGGGGAAGGAGACCGAGCTGGTGCCCGAGGCTGAGAGATCCCGACTGGATGTAGTCGTACTCACCCCAAGGAGGCGCCAGGCAGGGGTGGGCATATTGATTGCCGCCCCGGCTATGTCCCAGCATCTGGTGGACGAGAGGGTAGCCTCCCCCCGCCGTCAGATGGGGGGACTGGCTCTGACTGTTGTTTGTGGCTATGCAGAGCAGTTCAGTTCATCCACCCTTCTTGAGGTCCCTATGTGGGCTGATAGAGAGCGCTCCTTCTGGGTACTCCCTCATTTGACTGGAATACTTCAGTGCTCACAAGGGCAACGACAGTGTGACTTGGAAGAGCGTTATTCTGAGGAACGTCCCCGTTGATCTGAAACCCAAGTGGCATTTGCTATTGGACTTCAGTGCTCAATACAGGTTGTCTATAACAAACACCATGCTAAGGCATAAAGGTGTCCATATGTGCACTTGGCACCAACGCACCTTAGGCCACAGTTTCTTGATCAACCACTCGGGTGATGAGAGGGGCGGCGCTGTCAACTGATCACCATCTGGTGGTGAGCTGGCTCCAGTGGTGGGCATGGATGTGAGTCAGACCTAGCAGACCCAAACGTAATGTGTTGTCTGCTGGGAATGTCTGGCAGAGTCCCCTGTTAGAAGGAGTTCAACTCCCACCTCCGGCAGAGCTACAACCATGTTCCGAGGGAGGTGGGGGACACTGACTCTGAATGGGCCATGTTCTGCGCTTCCATTGTTGAGGTGGTAGCTTGGAGCTGCGGCCGTAAGGCGGTTGGCGCCTGTTGGGGTGGTAACCCTCGATCCCGCTGGTGGACCCCAGGGGTGAGGGATGCTGTCAAACTGAAGAAGGAGTCCTATTTGGTCTTTTTGGCATGTGGTGCTCCGGAGGCAGCTGACAGGTACCGGCAGGCCAAGCAGCATGCCTTCCTGGCACTTCTACTCAGCGGTGCTGGAGAGGAGGGTCCGCCAGGTCATTGAACCTCGGTTTCAGGAGAAGCAGTGTAGTTTTCGTCCTGGTCATCAAACAGTCGACAAGCATCGTACCCTCAGTAGGGTTCTTGAGGGGGCATGGGAGTTTGCCCAATCAGTCTACATGTGTTTTGTGGATCTGGAGAAGGCATTTGACCGTGTTCCGTGAGCAACCCAGTGGGGGGTGCCCTGGTAATATGGGGTGCCGAACCCTGTCATATGGGCTGTTCGGTCCCTGTATGATCAGTGTCGGCGCTTGGTCTGCATTGCCGGTTGTAAGTCAGGCCCATTCCTGTTGAGAGTTGGACTCCGTTCATAACTTTTATGGACAGAATTTGTGAGGATCTGGTTTGGTGGCCACAGGATCAAGTCTGTGCTTTTTGCAGATGATGTTGTTCTGTTGGCTTCATCGGGCCATGATCTCCAGCTCTCACTGGAGTGGTTTGCTGCCGAATTAGAAGCGGCTGGGATGAGGATCAGCACCTCCAAATCCGAGACCATGGTGCTCAACCGGAAATGGGTGGAGTGCCCACCCCGGTTCGGGGAAGAGGTCCTGCCCCAAGCGGAGGAGCTTAAGTGTCTCGGGGTCTTGTTCATGAGTGAGGGAAGGATTGAGCGGGAGATCAACAGGCGGATCAGTGCAGCATCTGCAGTGATGCGGACTCTGTACAAGTCTGTTGGGGTGAAGAAGGTGCTGAGCCAGAAGACGAAGCTCTCAATTTACCAGTCAATCTACGATCCTGTCTTCACCTATGGTCACGAGCTGTGGGTAGTGACTGAAAGAATGAGATCGCAGATACAAGCGGCTGAAATGAATTTTGTCCGCAGGGTGGCCAAACTTTCCCTTAGAGATAAGGTGAGAGGTTCGGCCATCCAGGAGGAACTGAGTTGAGTCACTGCTCTTCCACATAGAGAGGAGCCAGATGAGGTGGCTCCCGGATGCCAACCAGGGGAAATATTCTAGGCATGTCCCTCTAGGAGCAGACCACAGGGAAGACTCAGGACACGCTGGAGAGACTCTGTCTCTAAGCTGGCCTGGGAGTGCCTTGGGGTCCTCCCAGAAGAGCTGGACCGTGTGGCTGGGGAGAGGCCTCCCGCGACCTAACTTCGGATTAGCGGCAGATGATGGATGCATGGATGGATATTCTCAAGAGACTCTTAAAGTTTCAACATTGACAAACTTGGGGAGGGTAGAGAGGATCCCTATAAGCACTGTGATGTGGATTTTATTCTCTACAGATTGGATAAAGGAGAGAGAGAGACGGGAAAAAAATTAAATTATATATATATATATATATATATATATATATGTATAGATATAGATATAGATATAGATATAGATATAGATATAGATATAGATATAGATATAGATATAGATATAGATATAGATAATGAGATGCAACTTAATGGCTCTCAAAGGAAATTAGTAGAGGTTGCATTGTCCAACATGAATTATTCAGCGGTTCGATTTGATCATTTCAATCCATGTACAGGAATAATGCCTGGGGGTGAAATTATTCTTTGCTCACCAACCTGCGAGCTTTGGATTTCGTCAGTCACTAAATATGGAAATGCCAATGCTTAAGTGGCAATCCAGAAAATAATTAATTAGCAACATCAACCACTTTACTTCTGCAACATCTTTGTTTTTCTTGGTGACACTGAATCTTAAACCATCCCTCGGTGGTACTCTGTCTCTCTCTCTGTCATCCCCAAAGTCTCAATTGCTTCCCCTGAGTCTCTCAGCTTCTTTGCCAAAAAAAAGAAAAAGAAATAATCACTTCCTTACTCCTCTTTTCCAATTTCCTTTTGGTCCCATGTCTTTTCATTTTTTCCTGTTTTATCTCCTCTGTATCTCCTTCATCTTCTGTGTTTGCATTTCCAGGAGTAGCCATGTTGCTCAGCAGGCTACACCCATCCTGACTCTCCATTACCTTGTCAGTAACAACAGACTAGCACCTGGCCTGCCTACAAATGAGGGAAAGAGTCAGTCAGTGGGGGAGGGAATGCAGGAGTTCACCAGCTGTGGATTATAGACACGGGTCAGGAAGGGGACGCAACCAGATGCATCAAGATAAAGCGACTGCATTAATACACAGAGAGAAAATGTTTGCAGGTGACACACAGCCAGACTCATGAGCAACATGATTTCACATGAATTTCACTTTGCTGAACAGTGTTTCAATGGATCAACGGGTTTCATTCTGGCTAGAAGTAGAGGGCTAAAAAAGTCACTACTATGGTGTATTCAAGTGATTCCTATCAATTGATGTTTTGATTAAATTCTTATTGACAGCTTTGGTTTATCATTTTAACTTCAGATTATATTTTCTTTAAATTCCCACAAATTTAGTTAGAAATAAAAAGAAACAGTGTGTTGAGTGAAATTTGAATAACCTCAATGATCTCTAGCTTCAGTATTTTTTTTATCCTATGGTTTGATTTTCTCATTTTTGTGTCATGCCATGCTAAAAAACTAAATATACAGTATTTACATTTGTGTTTGTGTGTCTATATTATCGGTCATTACAGAATTGGAGGGCATTTTACGTCCTAGTCATTCAATTTTACATAATACATCTAGAAAATACCAAAGCATGCAGTTGTTGAGTAAATTGTTCTTGTCCTGAGACCTCATAAAAAAAATAAAAAAACTGAGGAGAATTTTTGATTTAAAATATAGTTTTAATTAAAAACGTGTCTGGAATACCCCCTAAAATACCACTTTTCTCTTTTCCCACCTCTCCGATTACCAAATTCAATCTCAAATAAAACAGTTAAATGCTATGTTAATGTCCTTCCTTTTGTATAATTTTGTTCATATATATCTCAAGTAATTGTAGAAACATTTGTTTTAATCAGAATACTTTTTTAAATATTGTTTTTAATGCAAGGAATATGTGTCCAACAACATGTTTGCAACCCTGTGACATTAACATTTGTAGAAGAAGAAAGCAGCCAATCAGATGACACAATGAACACTGACATCGTCAAACAGTTTGCAAATAGTATGCGGAGAGCAAAGATATATGCCTTCTTCGATTCTTCTTATTTTGATAAAATTGTCAGCCTTTCTTGTATGTCTCACTTTATGTCATGCAACCCTGTAATACAAATGATTACTATTCAACAAATTCATTATTATTTTTTCTTCACTACACAACATTATTTTTATTTTTTTTTCTTCACTAATTTACTTAAGTAAGTTTGTCCACTTTGTCAATCATAACAGCTAGCTAAATAGCTACTCTATGACTTAGAAAAAGCTAACTTTAGCCTGAATTTGCAACCCTGTTACTGTTTTTAGAGTAACAGGGTTGCACCACATTAACAGGGTTGCATCTCATCCAGTTAATTCATTCATTATAGTTTTAAATATACATTATTTAAGCATATTACTGAATTTAACAGAGTGGATTATAATTTATATATAGGTCTATATGATTTATATTTATATAAATATAGGTTTTATATAGAATTAAGGTTTTATCATTTCCTCATAGCATGGACCAAGAATAAGTGCAGCTGAAAAGCAGAGACGATACCGTCCTAGGCGGGATGCTGATGTGCAGAGGAGACAGCAGCATTTACAAAAAGAGAAAGAAAGGTGGAGGAAAGATTTAGAAACAGGGAAGAAGCTACTCCAAAAAGACCGCAGTGAGAGAGGTCGGCGCGTCCAGCGAAAAAAGTGGAGAGAGGCACATGAAAGGAGTAGAGCCAGGACAAGGTTAATTGAAGGGGTAAATACCCTCCCAATAAGCCCTGAAACTCCAGTTACACCAGAGGTCCAAGTCAGGGTGGAATCTCCTGATTCGCCTCTGGCGCCGGATCTCAACCTGGGTCTTCAAGGTCAGACTATAACAGTTATTTAGAGCTGCAAGTTAGCACAGAATGCCACTGGGTGCCAATGTCCATAAAATGTCCATAAAAAAATGAACAAACATGTTTCTTTGGACAATGTGAGATTGGGAGAAGAAGAAGATGGGCAAACAAAAAAAAAAACAGCTTGAAAGGACGCTGCAGAAACTACAAGAAAAGCTTAGAAGAGCAGAACGGAAAACTGAAAATACAGAAAACAGCTCCAGCGGTTGAAAGGGGCCAAACCATTTCCAAGATCCAAAGTCAACAGAATGCTTAGTGAAGCTTCCTGCACATCACTAAAAAGAACCCTGTTGTTCCATACAGCAGTGGGTGAGGAAGTGCATACAAAGTACACAAATTCGACTAATGAGAGTCACAAATAACTCATTGCAGGAGTTATCACCAGCAAGATCCTGAAGAAGTACAGACTGCAGAAATTGGCACAAGAAGTACTTGGATTTTCAAAGAGAAGATGGAGCAACCTGGGAAATGTATGCTCCTTACAAGAGGAAGCTATACAATTGAATTGGTGTCAGACTGAGAGAAAATGTTATTTTGGTCTTTCTACGTGACAATGTGACCAGGATCACTTCCGGAAAGAAGCAAACAGTGACACGAGGAGTTAAGAAAATGCAGAAAAGACTGCTACTGGATTCAATGAAGAACCTTCATTTGAAGTTCATGGCTGAGCAGACTACCATCAGTCTGTCATACTCCCTGTTTTGCACACTTCGCCTCCACTGGGTTGTGCAGCCGACACTGGCAGATCGCAAAACATCTTTGTGCAAACAAAATGAAAATCTTGGCTTTCTTGCGAAAAAGTTTCATCAGATGCAAATCATTGATACTTTCAATTTGGAGAACCTGGCCGAAGCCATCACATGTGACACCACAAGCAAGCAATACATGTATGAAGGAACTGACAAATGCAGCCAGAAGAGCTGTTGTGTATGTTACCTTCAGTGGGCCACTGCTGACAAAAAGCACAAAAATGAGTCAAAGCAACGTCAAAATATCATTTAGATATTTTAAGTCATTGTATGCATAATGTCCTGCAGAAAATATTTGAAATTAAATACTCAAATAAGTAAAGTGAAACCTGCCAACATTGAAAAGTTGGCTGAGACTGATTTCAAAACTTTGCTAATTTCATTTAAATCAAGTCACATCTGTAATCAAAAGATTAGAAGTTGCATTGTTACTTTCTGTACCAAATGGTAGAGGAATGATGGTTAAAGAATAAATTCACCTAGTGTTTTCAAGTACCTAAATTTTGGTAACAGGATTGCACCAAATATAACAATTAAAAAATAAAACATGTAATAAAAATGAAGTCTTTGATGCCTGAGCTGAGACAATCTGGGTTTT
Source organism: Fistularia tabacaria (assembly GCA_901007705.1). Taxonomy (NCBI): domain Eukaryota; kingdom Metazoa; phylum Chordata; class Actinopteri; order Syngnathiformes; family Fistulariidae; genus Fistularia; species Fistularia tabacaria. The sequence continues at coordinate 65,539 of CAAKHD010008351.1, forward strand.
AATAGTTTATCACCTATAGTTAATGAATACATAACTAAACATTTTTCAGGTGAATTTTTATTTTTCAAAAATCTTTTTATCTGTATGTATGTATGTATGTATGTATGTATGTATGTATGTATGTATGTATGTATGTATGTATGTATGTATGTATGTATGTATGTATGTATGTATATATATGTGTGTGTAACTTTTCAGTATATATATATATATATATACATATATATATATATATATATATATATATATATATATATATATATATATATATATATATATATATATATATATATATATATATATATATATATATATATATATATATATATATAAGTAATACATATATTACTATGTCTCCTCCTGAAACACATATTAATGTTGCAGAGTACATAATTTGATATGATTTAATTTTATATTGTTTTATTTATTTCTAGCAACCATAGGTTGAAGGGATGCATAATATTATCAACATACAATTGCTCTTTCATTGCATAAGGCTTTGTTGGTAAGTCTGAAAAAACAGAAGAAAGGACCATACCTCACAATGTCTTGTGTTTGCCCTTGACAGTTATTTAAATATTCTCCTTGTTTCTCCACATGTACTATCAAAGCTCTGCTATATAAAGAACATCAGCATCTGATGTTTGAATGGTAATGTCTCTGGATAGAGGGATTCTGAATAATATCTATTTCTTCTTTATATTTACAATCAATTGGCCAATCAATGGCCTCATACTGAAAATGTAATATCTTCTCACAAAAGTAAGTTCTTAAAGTAATACTCTAAAAGCCCCTTTACGACTACTGGACAACTCTCAAAAACAACAACACCCTTTATTTGCCCAGCAGTGACTGGGCAAAATAATGCGTCTGTGGTATTTTTCTGGACAAAACCTGCATACCTGGACCTGATGGATGAAAGCTCATGCACAAACAGCAGCCACACCCTCTGGTAATTTCTTTAGAGGCTTAACGTCAAGAAAATATGACAATACTATAAGTCATTTAAAATACTGTCAAATCTAGTGACCTTTTTGACAGAGCTTGATGACTGTTCACAGAATACCACAGCCTGGAGCCCATTACCTGGTATGTATGTGCCACATTCTGTAAGTAACCTGTCAAGTGAAGCAGGGAAGAACAATCGGCAAACATGGCAGCTGATGGACGTCAATGAAATGAATGTGTGTCCCCGTCAAATTCACCACTTTTCAGTCCCAATCACGCTCGACAAAGTCTATATGATAGATATCAAGATTTGTACGTAAGAGTGGCTTTTGTATTTGTACACACGTAAACTGAGCTCACCTGATGTTTGTATTGATTTTGACATAACACAAAATACAAGCTTTTTTTAAGAAAATCCTGGCCATATAAAGTTATATAAGTGTTTAATTCTACTGTGTGCCTCCATAAAATAGACTGAGAGCCAAGACTATGATACATTTGTTTCATCCCTATTTTTTCAATCCTGTAAACTGAACAGGCCAGAGGAATCAATCAATACTTAATTTTTGTTTTTAAGATTAAGTTTTCCTTACTTAGTCAAACAGATATTTCTGATGGGATCCTGTATATTTCATTACATTTTTCACATAATGGAATGTTTTATTATGATTTTATCATCATATTTCTCAGTTCTGTGATGATATCAGTTAATTGATAATGCATAATGATGACAATGTATGAGTTTCTCTGTGTTTCCTATCCTACAGAGTTTATCTAATGAAATATAGAGACATGGCAGACCATTCTAGTCTTAAATTTGTAGGAGGTACTTCAAGGATTTATGAAAAACAGGGGTTTATTTCAATTGGTTTTAAGATTTTTTTGAAAATTTCCTAGTTTCAGGACTGGCTTGGCAAAAAGTAGACGCCTCCATTTCAGGCTCACTGCAGTTCCTTATGTTCCTCCACAACTTCTGTTGGCTCAATCTGCTACAATCTAATTCAATTTTAGTTGTTTTTTTTTGTTTGAGTTTCTTTTAATTTTTAATTTTAATTTACTTATATTTTTGTCTTAGAATTGTTATCTGTGAATTAAGACAAACCAAGCGTTTTTTTAATTGATCAGAGGCCTGTTTTTTGGGCATAACGTGAAATAAACCAGACTTTCTGCTCTCCCGTTTAATTTCACAGCCAAGTGTCCCTCCATCTTGGCAATTGCTCTTTAAATTCTAGATTCAGCAGGGTGGAAAAACAAACAGTATTCCGCTGAGGAAACAAATGTGTTTCTTGCTTTTCTGTCTAAAAGATAAAAAACCAAAGGAAAAAAAAAAAAAATCCTGACCCCAAAGAGAGTTTCCTCATTCCTGGCAAATTTGGAACGACAATTTTGGGGGTTTTGATGCATCATTATTACCACAGGATGGGACCTTTTGCATTTACGGAGAGCAGCCTCACTATATGATCCATTTTAAAAAAAGAGAGCATCCCTCACATGTAATTCTGTCCCAGATTGAAATAAAAAAGGTATATATGTGATTCATGTTCAAGCCATATCCATAAGCCTCTTTAAGCTCAATATTTGAAGTCTATATTTATTCAAGACTTTTCACTTTTCACTTTTCTGTCATCCGAGGGGGCTTCATCAATTCTACCAGACTGTGCAGAGTTTTGGGTATATAACTTGCGGGATGAGTATTGGACGTTGGTCCAAGTTGTCATAGTTGATTATATAAATAGGTGAGTTGTTCAGCAGAAACAATGTTAATGTCTGCGTGGTGTTGTGTGTATGGGTGTTGTCTGGGGAACAAAGATGGGCATTCCAAGGACTCGCTTTAGGAGGGATCTGGATAGGTAATCGTAAGGCTAATATATAGATTCAGTAAAACAAAAGGAATGCATTAGATCACTGTGGCTGAGGTTTTAGCATTTGTCCCTGCGGCCTGTTTTTGGTTGTGGATCTGTCTTTGTGGATTTGCAGGGTTGCAGATGGGTCTTGTTTTGGTGTTGATCTGTCTTGGTACAGATCTCATATGTTGTATGTAGCCAGAAGGTTGTGTCAACGACCTCCCCCTTTGCTCAGTGATGGTAAAGTTCTTTGATCACCAGAATTATCTCTGTAATCATAATAAACCTTAGGGTCACGCGGGATTTTTCTACCTCCCAATCTGTTGTCAGTTTGATTTTTATTTTCTTATTAAGGTGATTCCTCGGGTGGCGCGGCGGTGGAGTAACTAGCGCTTCGGCCTCACAGCAAAAAAGGACCCTGGTTCAATTCCGACCAGGGGACCATTCTGTGTGGAGTTTGCATGTTCTCCTCGTGTCTGCGTGGCTTTTCTCCAGTTTCCTCCCACAGTCCAAAAATATGAAGCAGGTTAATTGGAAAAAAAAAAAGTTGGGAAAACTGCCCCGAATGACTGAGTGAGTGAATGGTTGTTTGTCCATATATGTGGCCCTGTGATTGACTGGCGACCAGTCCAGGGTAAACCCAACCTCTAGCCTGATGACAGCTGGGACAGGCTCCAGCATCCCCTGCGACCCTGAGTGCAGGATAGGCTCAGACTATGGATGGATGAAGATGGTTCCTATTGATCTATCGGAAATGCCTCTCACTCAACGACTCCCAGTTTGACTAACTTGCTTCAGAACTCCTTCATTGTGAGGCATTTTAAATGTGATTTTCTTGACCAGTCATCGCAGTTGTCAACTCACAATCTGCTCCACTTCAAAAAGGAAAAAAAATATCTCTTTGTTGAAATGCAAAACGGCTCATACTGTGTCCACGTCTGACATTCCCACTCATCAGAAAACAAACAGTTTCAATGCATCGTTACAAACAAGTCATTTGCATCCCAGATAAAATTGTTAAAATTTCTAAATGTAGTAAAAAGTTCAATGAAAAAAATAAAATAAAATAAGTGAATTCCTTCAAGATTAATCATTCATGAGATTCAACATTATCAGGCATCTTCTTGGTCCTTTCCCATAATAATAATAATAATAATAATAATAATAATAATAATAATAATAATGTTGTTATTATTTTATCACCCTTCCATCCATTCATCCATCCATTATCTACCGGGATGATGGTCTCGGGTCCACAGAAGTTTTCCCAATTTTCCAATTCACTTGCTGCATGGTTTTTTCGGACTGTGGGAGGAAACCGGAGAACCCGAAGGAAACCTAAGCAGACACGGGGCAGAAAATGCAGACTCCACAAAGAAAGGCACCCTGGCAGAATCAAACCAGGGTACTTCTTTCTGTGATTCTGAGGCGATTATTTTTATTATTATAATTATTGTTGTTATTATTGGCCGACAAAAACATTACTTTTTAGCATTTTTCCTTTTCTTCATTTAGTTTGTGACTGCTTTCCACTATGATATCCTGTTGTTCTCACCTCTTTTTTCCATGATTGTTACGTCTTCCTCTCCTTTCCTTCCTGTCACTCTCATGTTCTCTCCAGGCTCACCATTCCTCCTATTTTTCTCCACTTGCCTCATTTTCCCATATCTCTGATCAGTCTAAATGCCCTTTTGACCTGCTCAATAGAACTCCATGGCAAATGATTTCTAAATCAATAATGGTTGCAATGCAGGCCACCGCAAGTCAATTATGTTATCTGGTGAGGTTAATGTAACAATTTCACCAACAACGTACAATTTGAATAGTGACAACCTCACTGGGGAATTATTAGATGTCACGTTACCTTTCAATGAAACCCTGTTCTGTTAACTTGGCTAATTGATAAAGTGCTTTTGACCAAGTTTGATGCACAATGATTGGTCTAAAAGCTGATATCCTCCACCAATATGTGAACATAAACCGATCTAACTGTTAAGCTGCCAGTCCCTGTATACTATCTTCGCATTTGTTACAGCGTCATGGATGTTAAGTTACACATCTACTTAACGACAGCTAAGAGTGAAAGCAGTGATTTCTTACTGGCAGGATTCCTGACAAGGAACAGGTGACTTTGTAGGCAGTGCTGCACATAGGTGGTCTGTGGGGAAATAAAAATGACAAAAAATGGATCCTAGTTTGCCGCACCCTGGCAGTCGATGTTAAATCACAGGTTTTATCCGACATAGCTGCTGAGATCTGTGATGATGCTCATCAATTTCGTTGATCCAAATAGTAATGAGGCTGTTGACGCGCCTGTTCTCAATATTTATACTTCAAATTCCGATCTGCAATATCAGAACAAATATTGGCTATCTTTATAAAGCCACAGGGCTAGTTTGGATGGTGACACGTTTTAGTGATTTAGAAAAGTGGAGTGCAATTCTTATCAATCTCCTTTTGTGTCTCAACTTCAGTTTGAATTTGCCAAGCCGAGCCTCTTGCTAAAGGAGGATGTGTCCTTGACAATCAGCATGCCTACCTAGTTTCTTGAGACATTGCAAAACTATCTGCCAACATTTCAAGCTTGCATTTCTTTGAAAGACTCGAAAATACAATTAACTGCCCGTATTCGAAGGCATGAAAAAAATAGATATGAGTATCCGATACTCTTAAATATGATAAATGAAATGGATAAAAAAAAAAAAAAACAAAGAAAGAAAAAATTAATTGATGGCACAAATCATTGACGATACAAATACGACCAACTATATTGTGAATTTGCTAATAAATAATGCAGCCAATTCAACGCACTTGGCTGAGAGGATATTGATCATGGAACCAGACATAAGATGACAATATTTGAAAGGTTGAGATTTTTCAAATTTCAAATTTCAAATTTGCGTAAGAGATCAAAAGAAGTTTCTTCCAACATCAATTCATTTTAATCATTTCTTTTAAACCCAGATCCAAATAGTTGCATTTATAATCAAATTTCAATGTGGTGTCCAGATCAAATGAGGGAGAGGGAGAAAGTGGACATCGAACTACATCTTCCTGATTATACGGTCAGAGCGTCACAGAAAAAAGGTATCACTACATGTATAAAATATAACCATAAACCATTCAATTTGATCTCAATTCAAATTCAGTGTTTGCTAAATTTTATATCAACCATTTGAGTTAGGTTGACACTCATACATACCATTTTCTGAAAGCTGCTATCATCCAAACCTATTGAAAACCCATGGAAATTACTGTGCGGTCTGTAAAATTGTGTCAGCATTGATAAACCTAACTATCATATGTTGTCTTAAGTTGATTGATCCACAAGGATATATAACTCAGTATTTTGTATTAAGCCCTTATATCAGATATTAAATCGATAACTTTGTCATTCCAGTTTGCTCACTCTCTCATAGTATATGAAAGGAGATCTTTTATGTGACACATGGATAAAAATAGACTTTACTTAGAACTGATTACTGTACAAGCTACTGTATCTGCTAAAAACTGGTGTAGATTCAGCATCCATAAAGAGCCTCCAGACCAGCTTCAATGGGCCGTGTCCTAGATTTTTTAACCCTTTGAAACTCCACTGGAGGGATGGAGCCTCAATCAAATGATATTCGGTAATTTGGTGTTTTGGTCGCATGTCACACACTGTCAAGCATATCCATCAAAAATCTCCCATAAGTGATGATTTGGGTTGAGATCTGTTGACTGATTGGAGTACAGCATGGGACTGACATCATTAGCAAACTCCTGAAAGCATCAGTATTTATTGAGTACAATATGAAGCTATTTTCTGTCTCTCATATATATATATATATATATATATATATATGTTTCAAAAAAAGAAATAAATCATCTTCAGTCTCAATCATTTTTGCTCAGTGCCATTAGTACAATATTGGGATATATGTAATAGTGTAATAATTAGTGTAATAATTCACTAATTATCCAATTGCACAGAGGGTCAATGAGGTGTTGGAGCCAACCCAAACTGATGTTAGAGGAGATGCAAAGTGCACCACCAACACATCAGCAGTCAATCCCGGGGGTACAAAAAGAGGCATATAGTCATTCACTCACTCGTTCACAGACTTGGACTGCTCTGAGTCTGGAATGAGTCTACTCCTGATGTTTGGGCTGTGGGAGGAAATCAGGGGATGGGGCATGGGGAGACCATGTGAACACCAAATATAATTGACCCTCGACAGAATTGAACTAGGAATCATGTTACGTGAGGGACAAGTGGTAACTCCCATGCTGCAATACAAACACCTAATTCTCTTACCTCGAAGGACCTTGACCCAAGGTTTGGAACCACTACTTTTTGGAAAACGTTGTTGTTTTCATAGCACAATGCCAACCTAGTTGTGGTCCTGAATATTGCCTGAATACGCTCACTCATTTGCATTCAGGCAGCACATTTGGCTGTCTGTACAGATGTTTTCATAATACAGATCAAACATCTGCACTGGAAATGAGAACCAATGCCGGAAGCCTTACATTTACCTGATGTTGTTTTCTCTGGAGAATTCAGCAGAGGAAGGCTGTAGTTCTTCATTATTCAAATAATTTATTTCAACAAAAACCCACTTGGGATTGATCTTGGAAAGCAATAACCCCAGTGTATGCTTGCAGGGGGATTTAACCGTTTTACATTACCCTCTCTGAACATGTCTTGGAAATATGCTGGAAGTTTCTATGATAGACAACATTTTAGCAATGAAATACTGTAAATCAAGATGATGAGACTATGATTACATATTATTATTATTATTACTGTTATTATTATAATCCATCCATCCATCCATCCATCCATCCATCCATCCATCTTCCGCTGCTTATCCGTGGGCGGGTCGCGAGAGCAGCAGCTGGAGCAGGGAGACCCAGACTTCCCTCTCCCCAGCCACAAGATGGACCAGCTCTTCATGGGGGACCCCAAGGTGCTCCCAGGCCAGCCTAGAGACACAGTCTCTCCAGTGTGTCCTGGGTCTTCCCCGTTGCCTCCTCCCAGATGGACATGCATGGAATACCTCCGCCTTGAGGCGTCCAGGAGGCATCCTGACCAGATGCCCGAGCCAACTCATCTGACTCCTCTCTACTTGGAGGAGCAACAACTCTACTCCGAGTTCCTCATGGACGGCCGAACTTCTCACCCTATCTCTAAGGGAGAGTCCGTCCGACTTGATCCTGTGGCCACCAAACCAGATCCCCTCGACGCCTTGGCTGCACCTAGATATTCTGTCCATAAAAATGATGAACAGAATCGGTGACAAAGGGCAGCCCTGGCAGAGTCCAACTGTCAATGGAAACAAGTCCGACTTACAAACGGCAATGCGGACCAAGCTCTGACTCCGGGCATACAGGGACTGAACAGCCCGTATAACGGGGGTCGGTATCCCATACTCCCGGAGCAGCCCCCACAGGACCGCCCACAGAACACGGTCGAATGCCTTCTCCAAATCCACAAAACACATGTAGACTGATTGGGCAAACTCCCATGCCCCCTCGAAAACCCCACAAACAGCAGTCAGAACCCGTCCCCCCACCCGAAGGCAGACGGAGGCTACCCTCTTGTCCAGCGGGTTAAACCCCAACGTGCAGAGTAAAAAAGAGTCCAGCCCCTCTCGAGAGGCCCGCTTCCAGACCCCACGCTGTGCGTTGAGGTGAGTCCAACTATATCTAGTCGGAATTTCTCAGCCTCGCGTACCAGCTCGGGCTCTTTCCCTGCCAGTGAGGTGACATTCCATGTCCCTAGAGCCAGCTTCTGCAGCTGAGGGTCAGACCACCAAGGTCCCTGCCTCGGGCCACTGCCTGGCTCACATTGCAAACGGTTCCCTTGGCCCTTCCTGTGGGGGGTGAGCCCAGGGTAAGGGGGTCCCATGTCGTCCTTTCGGGCAATGCCGGTCCGTGCCCCGTGGGTGCAGGCCCGGCCACCAGCCCCTAGCCATCGAGCCCCTTCCCTGGGCCTGGCTTCAGGGAGGGGCCCCGGTAACCCATGTCCAGGCAGGGGAAAACTAGGTCCCAAGTTGTCCCTCTTATAATTCCTCATATTCTTATCATTATTATTGTTGTTATTATTATTATTGTTATTTATTTATTTATTTTTGTACTCCTGATAGTAAAAGCAGTACTTATAGTAGTAATAGTAGTAGTAGTCGTTGGACTAAAGGCTGACTCCCTCCACTAATATTTAAAAATAGCGGGATGGATGTTAAGTTACACATCGACTTGATGACAGCGTGTCAAAGAGTCAAAGCAGTGATGTAGTATTGGCAGAATTCCTGACCAGGAACAAATGACTTTGTAGGCAGTTTTGTACACAGGTGGACTGTGAGGAAATTAAAAAAAAAAAGATAAAACATGGATTATTATAGGTGATATATTAGATTTATTATTATATTTGAAAATGAACATAATATCTATCCATCTACAATGAAGAACACTTTACCAAAATAAGGAATGAGCTCTGAACCCTAGTTTTTAGAAATACAAAATAATAACATCCTACAGCAATGTGACTATGCAAAGAGAAACGGGAATGACAAGAATCAGAAATGTAGTCAAACTCCCTGGATCTTAAAAATACAGAGTTTTGCTCGTGATAGCTTTACTTCTGTCATATGAATTCTGACATTAACTGCATGTCGCTGTTTTACTAATACAGTAATGCTCCCCATTTCATGAGCTGCTTGTGAGACTGACATTTGATAAAAATGACAGACAGTTGACCTCGGTAATCTTTTAGTGGGCTTAACATGATTGACTGGAGGTCCAGAAGGTGATGATTGTTGGCAATGCTGTCATAAAAAATGAAACCATAAAAAGAAAAAATACATGAAAAAAAATGATTGAAAAATGATTTTTTCAGTCTTTTTAAACCAAGATAATCCTCACGGAAAGGGGAAAATATACTAACATACCTCAAGATAAATATAAACAAATGAAAAATAAATAAAAACAAACTCTATGTGAGTGTGTGGGTTTTTGTGTCTTTCTAATGTGTTTGCCTGTGCTTGTGCATGTGTGCGTGTGTGTGCATGCGCGGTTGTGTGTGTGTGCGCGCGCTTGCGGCTAGTGAAAAAATTGACGAATGTCAAAAAGTTCCATTATATGTCTATTCAAATGGTATACATAATACATGTTAAATACAGAGCACATAAACACCCATCAGCCTCTCAGTGAGCTGATAATATAGATGTTGTGGTCCAGATGATACCCGTCAGTGCTTGAGATATGCAGTACAAGATGGCAAGTGACCATTTTGTTCTCACAGTTGATTCTTCGGAAGAATGAAAAATTGGCATCTTTCAGGATATGAGAGACTTTGACTTGGGCCAAACTGTCATGGCAAGATGGCTGGGTCAGAGCATCTCGTATGTCACATTTCCTTGCTCTCAGTCTCTATGGTGGACAACATCAACCAAAAGTGCTCAAGGGAAGAGAGCTGTCAAAGGGATGGCGTGATCATCAAAAACTGCAGCTTACTCGTGTTTAGATCCATCAAAGAGAGGAGCTAAAAGTTAATGATATTTGTGGAAGAGAGCTGTCAAAACACGACACATCAGAGTTTGTTCTTGAAGGGACTGGATAGCCACTGACCAATCATAGTCTTCATACTAAACCATGTTGACTTCTGATTTCACCTATCATGTGAAAAATAATAATACACATCAGGACAATGGGACAAGTTAACCCCGGTCTGAAAGATAACATTCTATTTTACACCACATTGATGGCCATATGCGTATCCATCCCATACCGGGGGGCAACGTGCTGGGAAACCTAAGGTCCTACTGTTAAATGTAGATGCTAAAGTCAAATGCAACACCTATACAATTATTGGTAAACACAATACACCCTTCCAGGAAAGAGTTTATGTACCTTGTCCTCACCATGTGATGGTGTCCCACATTCATGTCATCAATTATTAATAAATAAATACAATAAAAAAAATCAGAAATAAAGTGTAATTATATTTGCAGGTATAAAAGCAACGCTCTTATATTTAAATTATACCACCGACACTTTGTAGAATTTTATCTAATCAATACATTTTCTATATGTAAATTTGATTATTATTTTTCTATCTTTCATTGACTTTTATTCTTTGAATTTCATGATTGGCTAGGATAGTATTTTCTAATTGTAGTACAGGAGGATAAATGAATGGTGTGATTACCAGAGAGACTGAGGATTAATTCATTGACTCACCTATTGGCCTTTCTTACACCATCAGTAAAGTTAATAGAGCCTGAAATGGTCCACTCAATCAACCTTTAACTCTGTTGATAACGTGTATTGATCATCAGCATCCTTCTACTTCTGTTTACCCATCCACCACATCCGGGTGTTTGAAAGGAGAAAAAAAATAAAATAAAACATTATAAATGTGCATAGATGAGTCACTGATGCTTTCAGGAGTTTGCTAATGATGTCAGACCCATGCTGTACTCCCATCAGTCAACAGATCTCAACCCAAATCATCACTTATGCGAGATTTTTGATGGATATGCTTGACAGTGTGTGACATGCGACCAAAACACCAAATGAGCCAATATCATTTGATGGAGGCTCCATCCCTCCAGTGGAGTTTCATATT